>VZRN01001759.1:23273-36090 GCA_013397935.1 Dasyornis broadbenti
GAACAAAAAACAAACCTTTTTTTAATACAAAGCAATCTTGGATGGCCTTCGCCTCCAGCTAGTGGCTGGTTTACATTTAAATATGTAAGGATTTGTAAATATCGTTCTATATGAACACTTGATGGGAAAATAAAACCGAAAGAGAAAGAAAGAGTAACCCTCACACTTCCTCTGGTCCCATTCAGGGATATTTTGCCCAAATTCCCCCTCTCTGCAGGCTCTACAGTGTGGATCTGTCGTGTTTATGAGCCCTGATTTCTGGAAGAAGTGATATTAGTATCAGCATTTGATGAAAAGTCGGGACAAGGAAGCAAGCAGGACAGTAAGCTGGCTTCCACCCCGACACAGGCAAGAGCAGCCATATTAGGCTTAGAGGAAGAGCTGTTTTTATGGGTATCTTTGCTTTACATATGAGAGAAAAGAAACGATCCTTACGAGCCGGCTGAGCTGTACATGGACGTACGATTGCATCCTGAAGTGCTGCGAGTATTTTAAACTCGTGTTATACAAGTAGCTTCCCATAAATGTTACACAACTACAGGTACCTTAATTATGATACAATTCTGAGAGTCCATCAAAATATGAAGTTGGAACTTTGAAGTCGTTGATTTGACAGTCCCGGTATAGCGATACTTCCTATACCCGCCCCCTAAAACAAGCACTGATGAAGAAATGTCTTTACTTTGGTGGGTTTCACAATATGTGAATGAGGCTCTCCTATAAAGTTAGCAGTGGTACAGTAAAATCTGATGTGTTTCTTGGCGAGTTGGGCAAAATAATTAAATAAAAAATTGAAATACCTTTATAAATCATTGTTAAAATTTAATGTGCATTAGAGAGAACCTTATATCCTATAAAATTCAATTTAGCTTAGAATCCCAGTCAATTACCTTGACGTGAATTTCTGTGGCATAGTGTGGATCTCGGCATCTCAAAAACAGCCTGGCTAGGACAGACTGGTCTTGGCGTTGAGGCGTTTCACTTTCTGTCGCTTTCTGGTCTTAATCTAGAGGGCACATTATATATCTCATAACCCTTGTGTGTTGTTTACATCCTGAATTTGTAGACAGAAAATGCTCTTTTGTCAGAGGCAGTGCGATAGGATTTTTTTTTTTTTCTCTCACTGAATATATTTCCTGGATTAACAAATCTAAGGTCAAGTTCAAGGCATCGATTCTAGCAACACTTTTAAATGTAAGTCGACATGGGAATGTTTTGGCAGACTTTTTTTTTTTTTTTTTTTTTTTTTAATGTATAGAGTAAAGCGGCACTCCCGGCTGCGGGTGAACTTTGCATGGGAACATCGCCTGGGATATGTCCGTCCGCAGGGATAACTATGGATTACTAGCACCTCACTTGCAAGGGATCACTGGGGATGTTCTCCGAAATCGCTCTGCTTAATTCTTCATAAAATACGTTGACACGAGAGGGGACTGGTACCTGCATACTATAAACGGTGCCAACGACACGGTGCTTTGTGGGTGTGGGTGGGAGTCGGTAGAAAGTGCCTACTCTTCTGTACCGGCTGATTATAACCAAGGAAATTTGCTTTCGCACCAGTTTAGAGCCTGCCGCTGGCTCTAGACACCCTTCTCCCGCAGATTAAGTTTGCTAGAAGTCTCTTGCACCTGTATCTGGATATACGAGGGGGGAAATGAGTGTCTGCGTGTATGTTTTCATATGCCGGGAAAGCCTCCGAGAGTGTTCAAGGGGAGAAAAAGAGACATTTATGGAAGCATCGTCAGTCAATCGACTTCTGATATACTAGTTGGTATAAGAAAACATCTTACATCCGTCTTATTGCCAAACCCGCCACCATTGTCTTCCAGGAGCAGGCTCCGAGTAGTAAATATAAACATTTTAGCGGAGTTCAGTGCCCCGGGACCCGGGAACTCAGGACTGGGGAACCGGGGGGTGAGGAGACACTACATTGCGAGAAAGTCCCTGCGCGTTGGGAAGGCGCCGGGAGGCTTGTCAGAACAACAAATCGTTTGTCTGCTATAGAGCAAGAGAAAAGCTGCTGAAAACATGAAGTTATCTATCTGGAAGTAGCTTCCTCTCCTGAAAAAAACGCCCGCAACATTTCGGCTTCTTGCAGCTATCAGAGTCAGAGAGCTTTCGGATGTTCATCAGCGCAAAGGGATGCAAAATATCGTGATTGGTCGCCAACAACGGCTGTATTTCTGTAGGTCTGTAGTCGTTTAATCCTAATAGTCAAACTAGAAGGGAGGCTTGATAGGGAAAAACCAACCAACGTCTTCATTTCAGCAACTTAAAGAGACACAGAGGGTAACAGAGGAAAGGATTTTGCTAATTGATATGAAAAATTAATCTAAAGTATTCTCGCCCAGATGAGTGCAGCCTTTTGAAGTGTTCAAGCCTCTGAAATAATGTAATGGGGTCCAAAAAAAAAAAAAAAAAAAAAAAAAAAAAAAAAAAAAAAAAAAGAAAAGAAAAGAAAAGAAAAGAAAAGAAAAGAAAAGAAAAGAAAAGAAAAGAAAAGAAAAGAAAAGAAAAGAAAAAGTTAGAATTACATTGACTTAAATCGGCTTTACATCCACTCGTTCTCTTTACATATATTCAGCAGTTTCCTATCAAAATCCCAACCACTCCGCTTCACTTTTTGGACAATAACCTGTCCCATGTCACAGCACGGGGCTTCCGTCTCACCGATAGATCTACATATACAGATATATAATAAAAAATAACTTATTATTTAAATTATTTAGCTAACTATTGTAGCACTAAATTCTATTGCAATCTTATGGAGGCATATCTCGCTAAAAAGAAAAAAAAAAAAAAATTGTATAGCTCCTCTCCATGACAGACAAAACTGCAAACAGGAAAGAAACGCCTATTAAGAACGTCTGAGCCAGAAATACTTAAAATCCAAATAATCGGCAGGTTTTTCTGAAGCCTCATTCCTGGCAAATTTTGCGACAAATTATCGCCTTGTGGTCCTATTTGCGTTGGTAAAGGTGGGAGGACGGTGCGTTTTTCATTGGCAGCAACTTTCTAAATCCCGTAAAGCTACGTTTTTCTCATAAACCATTGTAGACTGTAATCAACCCTCCATTTTACAAAACACTGTCCTAATTCCTTAGATATTTTCTCCTGTTGGAGCCGTAATACCTCTTACCCTCCCTATGAGAGAGAAGCAGCAGAGATTGAAGCCAGCGATCCTGTAATATTTTAATTAGCTCCTCTTGACGCAAATTCCTTTTAGCACACGTTTCTCGTGTTAATTAGAGGCACCCACCCTACTGGCAAGGTAAATGGTCGGCTTCAAATATTTTTCAAGCGAAGCCCGGTACAAAAAGACAACAGTTTAGATACAATAGAACTTGACCTTTTGGAGAAGCAGTAGTGAGTTAAACAGTTCCCTTTGCACGCCATCTGTATATGTAAAAGATAGACTATCGAGGCGTCTCAGTTCTGTTTATATTCCTCCAAAGACGAGATGTAGATTTTTCTCCTCCCTTTGTTTAGCTTAGCTATGGGTAACAGTCTTCCCACCTCTTGGCCACGCTTCTCCCTTGCAAAACCGTCCTGCAGCAGAGGTTCCAAATTCAGAGCGGTTTTACCCTCTCTAATCCGGTCGAAATACATGGGAAGGCGGAACGAATGCATTTTGCTTCTCCAAACGAAATGCCTGCCTTTGTTTATGTTGTTCTCAGTGAGGTTAGCGAGGGGAAGGCTCGGTTTTCCCCCTTCCTCAACGCGGAAGTACCAATTACTGTATTAAAAGAGCAATTCAACATTAGACCAAATAATCAACATTGATAATTGTGCTGAACACAGCAACTTAACAGCAGGCTCCCTGCAATTACCCACACATTCCGGGACTTTAAGCGTACATTATCTCTTGTTCCACTTAACAGCAAATAAAGCAGAGAACAGCCTGTGCCTTGGGTGTCTACTCGCTTCCAGACGAGCTGTGCCCCCACTCGCATTTCCCCATTACCCTTCCCGCTTGTCGTGCAGGCGGCACCCGGAGGCATTTTGGGGTCCCCCTGCTTTACAAACCCCCTTTGAGAAACAGGCTGCTTGGATTGGAGGTGTGGGGGAGAGAGCTCGAGCGATTCAAAAGCAGGCAGCGGGGCTGCACGTGTGCATGCTGTGCATGCACATATATGCCCAGACACACGCACGCCCACGCACACACACTCCTTTTTCCAGTCGCCTTCTCGCCCTTCTTGCCTTAATTTCCCTTTGTTTCCCAGAGGCAGCCCCGACCTCTGGCACGGCGGAGCCTCGCACGGCGCCGCAGCCCCGGCTGCAGAGAGGAGCGGCAAAGAGCCCCATACAAACCTGTACCAGCTCTGCTCCCCATTTCTAGCCCCAAGGTTTGAAATTTATTGAAAGGCAAGAGGGCGGCTGCAGTGAGTTCGAGGAGGTGGCGTCCCACGATTAAGTGTTGGGCAGCTCTGTCATGTCTGCTCTGACACAAGCTGAAGTTGATTGCCAAAGTGCTATAAAACCGCAGGTCAGTCTAGAACTGTTTTCGGTTCCCCTAGACGCGCCGTGTTCAATTATAGCCTTAAAAGCCCTAATACAAGTGCAAGAATTTGTTTGCCATCACACAGAGGCGGGGCGAGGCTCGGCAATGGTGGCGCCTTTGTTATCTCAAAGTCACTGAAATCCTTATACATTCCTTTTTGTTCGAAGGGAGGAGTGTCTGCGTGTGTGCAGGGTGTGGGGAGAGGTTTTTCATGGACGGGATTGAACGGTGCTGGTATACAGGGAAAATAACCAACGTTCGGACACCAAAAGAGGGCTTCCGACCCCCCAGCCCACTCCACCCACCACCTTCGCCACGACCACCCCCCGCAAAAAAACTAGGGGGAAAGTAAATGTGAGCAAAATTACAGCGTTAAGGGGAAAGCCAACCAGAGCTCTTGCATACCCCTCCCCACCTCAAGTTAAAAAAGAAAAAGAAAAAAGAAAAAAAGGGAAAATTAAAAAAGAGAGGGAGAGAGAGGGAAAGCCCCCAAACCTTTTTACAATCCCTAAACGACATTGCAGTCTTCTGCTAGCAGTTTTGACGACATGCAATCTCTTTCCATCCACTTTCTAGCAAATATGTCAAGCTGGAAGATTAATTCACTAATTTCAAGTTCAGCTCACAGACGTGCAGTAAGCATAAGAAGTTCTTGCAGCAAACCAAAATAAAGAGTTCATTACAGGGATACGTCCAGAGCATTTGATTTGCGAACGGTAACCCTTGTAAAATAAGAAAAAGGCATATAAACATTAATGCTAATAAATTAGTTTACTCCACTACAAAGTAATTACTTGATAATATTGAATTTACAGCTTGAATTCAAACGCAATAGTTAACTATAATGTAGGGGAAATACATAATGAGAATATTTTCTCTCTGCACAACATGATTAGATTTGTTATTGAGTCAGTTACGATAAGCTAAGCAATAAATAAACAAATCGATGTTGACATTTAAATACCGAAGATCTCCAGAATTTACTAGAGAACTTTCTCCGGATATATAAATACTTCCACAGCACTGCAGAGGAAGAGGGGGGGAAATCCAAATATTATTTCCCTAACATTTTCGTTTCCCTTCCACTAGCCTCCCAAGTCCACGGGGGCATGGATCTTGAACTACGTCTAATTTCCTCAGAGTACTGACTTCACAATAGCCTTTTGCTATTCTGTTTTCCTATTTTGATGAAATCCAGCCGGAACCTAAATATTTCTTTTCTGAAATCGAGCATCAGAATAGCAAAAAAAAATCTTTTTCCGAGAGCTTAGGGATGTCCGTGCCTCTAAAGGTGCTGTATTCTTTGGCGTATTTCTCTGTTTTCTTTGGCTCTGCTCATTCGGTGGGGTGTGCATTTTTATTGGCAGAAAAGTACTTTTAGTCTCTGCGCTGTACAATCCGCTTTCTATATCATCTCTTTCATGCAACAATAGTAAAAGTTTAACCATGTTTTTAAAATAGGTCTCCCTGGGTCTCAGCCTTCAGCGACGATACAAAGCTAAAAGGAAAGAATCTCGGTACGGCGAGTTTGTTCCTACGGGTTAACAGTATGTCAAATAATTTTAACTAGGCTTCTGGCAATTAAACTCGGAGTACTTGTCAAGCCGGGGTAGCCCAATATCCACTGGTTTTCCAAGTATTTAGCTGCAGCGTTGAGGCGGAGAGATCAGCAAACAGTCTTTAGCTCCGTGGTCTGCACTTTAAAGGGCTTGCTGGCTCTCTGGCGTTGCGAATGAGGCAAGGGACGATTTGGAGGGGGTGAAGAGGAAAAACCTGCGTCCTGGGACCCCGACATTGTTAACTACCCACAGTAAAGCTTGGCTGAAGCCACGCAGGGTATTTGAGGTTAATATGTAAGTAAGGGAAGGAAGACACTAAGCGCTTCGGAAGTGAACATGAATGCAAGCATGTAATCTATTCACCATGAAAATCAGTAAAGACTTGACCCTGGCACATTCTTCCTAGTAAGGTTTCAAAAAAAAACCCTGAAGGGTGAGGGCTTTTTTTCGTTTTTAGGGGTGAAGAGGAAAAGCCCAAACCGAACCAAAAAATATTAAAAAAAAAAAAAAAATTAAAAANCCGAACAAAAAAAAATAAAAAAAAAAAAAAAATTAAAAAAAAAATAAATAAAATAAAAGCTTCAGGAGCGTTTTGTCCTCGGAAGAAGCAGCTTTACAGAAGAAAGCGTGCGTGCATCTCTACGGTGCCCTCCTTCTCAGAGCCTGCCAGCGAGCCGCCGAACGCCCCAGCAAGCCCACAAACAAACCGAAAGGTCTCACCTAACCCTGGGGGGAATTGATAAGCCTCTCTGCTCCAGAGCCAGAGGGTGCCAGGGATCGGGAGGCTAAGTCTGGGGCAGTGGCAGGGCGGCTGTGTGTCCCCCAGGGCTCCCCCCCGGCCAACCTGCGCTCGGCTCGCCCCTGGGCGCTGGCGACGAGCTGTTGCTTTCCCCCGCGACGGCCACAAAGGGAGCGGGGCCCGGGCCCGCCGCTCGTCAATGTCAACGTCGGGCCACGTGACCGCACCTCCCTGCCGCCGCCGGGAGAGCTCTCCACGTCAGCCTACGTCTCCCCATCTCTTACTTCACGGATCCGCTTCAAAGGGGCAGCTGCGTTAGAGAATCATGTTAAGCTCAGCTAATGCGGAGAAGCCGAGGTAGCCCTAATGATGGATTTTGATGAGCGTGTTCCTTGTTCCTCTAACATGTATTTGCCAAGTTGTACTTACTACGTCTCGGGTCCTGATTTTTCCAGCCTCCCTTCTTTTTTGCCCCAAACCCCGTCTTCTCGCCCTATGACATACTCCTACTCCTCCAACCTACCCCAGGTCCAACCTGTGAGAGAAGTTACCTTCAGGGAATATGCCATTGATCCCTCCAGTAAATGGCACCCCAGGAACAATCTGCCCCACTGCTACTCCGCAGAGGAGATCATGCACAGAGACTGCCTGCCTGCCACCAACACTGCTAGCATGGGCGAGATGTTCGGCAAAAACACAGCTAACGTCTACCACCCCAGCACCAACGTCTCCTCCAATTTCTATAGCACGGTGGGCAGGAACGGGGTCCTGCCCCAGGCTTTCGACCAATTTTTCGAGACGGCTTATGGCACGGCGGAAAACCTGGCCTCGGCGGACTACCCGGTAGACAAGAGTGGCGAGAAGGCACCCGCGGCCGCCGGGGCGGCGGCGGCGGCGGCAACTTCAAGTTCGGAGGGCGGCTGCGGCAGGGCGGCGACGACGGCGGCGGAGAAGGAGAGGCGGAGGCGGCCGGAGAGCAGCAGCAGCCCCGAGTCATCTTCCGGCAACAATGAGGAGAAATCCGGCAGTTCCAGTACGTATAAAGGCAGCGCCGGAGCGCTTTTAGGAAAGGCAGCTTGAAATCTAGCGCACCGCCGCTGTTAAATTTTTATATGCTGTTTTATAAGCATATAAGGTTTATGAAGGGCCTTTAGATTTCCCCCAACAAAACTTTGTTATAAAAGGCGAGATCACGTGTTTAGTGCTGAAATTGGCCGTGAAATACCCACCGGGCAATGGATGCCTAAATTTTTTTTTTCTTTTTCCTTCCCCTTTTTTCTTTTTTCTCTTATATTTTTTTTAAATAATAATAATAAAAGAGTTCCGTGGTCAGCTCTTGAAAATATAATAACGTTGGTTCTGTGCCTGTAAATTCGGCAAAAAAGGGAGATCTTGACTCCTTTGATATCAGTGTAATCCAGTGATTTTATAAAAGCCATGTGTTGCACCAGAAGTCTAGTTAGGAGCTGAATTCAAAGCCTTCGCCGTTTTAACGATTGCACTAGAATAGCGTTTAACAGATAAAGTAGCCGCCTGAACTGTAGCAATATATTAAAAGAAGCAAATTAACCTAAAGCTGGCCTTTTTGTCTAAAGGAAGCCATTTTACTAAGGCACTGTGGCAATTACGTGTTGCCTTCTGTCCAACAGTTTGTTACTTACAATTGTTATTCAATCTGTCAAAGTCTGATATTTTTATGTGGGCTTTTTAAAAGGCACAGCTAGTATACGGCCGGGGGAAAAAATACCTCGACAATGAACTGTACCAGAAAAGGAAGTTTTTAAAGGGATAGCAGCTACATTTAATATAAAGAGCTCCTGAACCTTGAAACCTTTTATATTCTGCTTAATGAACTTTAAAACCGTAATGGCTAATCGAGAGGAGAATACCTCGATGCGGTGGAGAGTGTGCTTGAAAATAGCCGGCTAGGGGGAGAAGGAGTCGCCTCAGCCTTAGGCTCAGGGGCTTTTCCTCTGCTCGGGGCGCAGAGCGGGATTAGGCCAGGGAACGCGGGCGAGATGAAGCGGGTACGGGCTCGGGGAGGGCTGGGCACGGCCCACCCCGCCCGCTGCAGCGCTGCCCGCTGCAGGCAGCCAGGTGACGGCTGCTCCCTGGGCAGCTCCGCGCGCGTGGTGGCGCCCGGCGGAGCAGCCTACAAAGGCTTTCCTCCGGCTCGTGAAATCCGCAAGAACCCCCCGCCACCACTCCTTCCTCCAGCTGCCCTCCCCGCGGAGGAAGCGAGGCCGGATCCCCGAGTCTCGGCGGGGGTTTCGCCCTGCACGCTGCCAGGGGCCTCGGCTCTGCAGGAGCCGGGGTGTGCCGGCGGGTCCCGGGCCCGGCTGCATGCACCCGCCAAGGTGGAGGGCTGGCGCCAAGCCCCGGACCTACCAACGCCGACCCCGGAGAGGGCAAAACTCGTCTTTCCCTTGTTAACGTGCTTTGCCTGGGTGTCCCCCCATCCCTTCTCAGCCCTCGCCGCCGGCCGCTGCCGGGTCTCAAATGTTTCTGCCTTTTTTCACTCCACAGGTGGACAGCGTACGCGTAAAAAGAGATGCCCATATACCAAATACCAGATTAGAGAGTTAGAAAGGGAATTCTTCTTCAGTGTCTACATAAACAAAGAGAAACGCCTCCAGCTCTCTCGAATGCTCAATCTGACCGACCGTCAAGTCAAAATATGGTTTCAGAACAGAAGAATGAAAGAAAAAAAAATTAACAGGGACCGATTACAATATTACTCAGCTAATCCACTACTTTAAAACTCATAGTGTTTTTCAAGACGAGATTAAATTCAGATTTCGCCCTTGACAAGGTCAAGCCATGGGGTTACGTGGAGGAAGGAGGTGTGTATTTGACGGGACTAGAAGAATCTAAGGTTTTACGCACATGTAAACCTACTCTGGAACTGCGATGATGATTTTTTTATATATATATTTACATATCAACTGGAATCAATTTGATTTTGACACACATGGGATCCATTTCTAAACGTGCACGTCACCTCTGAGTGCAAAATCCATACCTCTTACCTTTCCAGGCACTGCGACTCACCCTGCCACCGCTCTCGGCAGGCACAGGCGGGGACGGTACTTCTCCATCCCTGGACTCGCCCACCCTCGGCCCTTTCTCGCCCCTGTGCTGCTGTGGAACAGCTGTCTGGAGATTGCCAGATCGAGCTCACCCAACCAGGACCACTGCAGAATATAAATTCTGAGAAACAATCTTTTGTTCTTCCTTAGAAAAAATATCTGGGTTAGAGGCAGTGTTCCACTGCCCATGGGGTTGAAAGGTTGAAACAAGAATTGAAGAACAGACACAGACACACTCACACAGAGAATTAAAGGAAGGGGGGATGTTATGTCTACATCTTCCCGGGGCCAACCGCGAGTAGTTGCAATATGGATGCAGTGATGGTTATAAGAGTGTTTCCTTTAAGGGCGTGGGGAGGGATGGGGTCGAGCGAAAAAAAACCTAAATGAAAGACTTAATTATTTACTTTTTAAAATCAGGTATAAATTCGCCATATATCGTAAAGAAACAATCACTACAAATAAAATTAGAAAAATTTAATTAGCTCTCATTTTATTTATGACAACAGACTGTGCGTTGCCATCTTTTCGGAGACAAATCATATACAAATACTAAAAATAAACCAGAAAAAAGGTGTGAATTTCAGCATTTTAAAAGAAACAACTCCATAAAGGAAACTAACCTTCTGGCTTCTGGCTCACAAACTTTCTTCAGGAAATACCTGTGGAGAACGACAGTTTAGCAAATACCACACAACACTTAATTGAAACTTGGAGTTGTGCAATGCACTAACATTGGATCATTAAAATAACTAGATTGCATGTTTGTTTAAAGGTGACTAGTGAGGAGTTTAAACAGAAGCCAAACAATGTAAATATGGTAATTTTGTTGTTGTCTACTTTAAATGTCATGAGCTCTACTTTGTCGCCCAATCGACGTATGCAAAGAATGGAGAGTTGTTTGGACTTATTTTAAATATCTATAAATATATATATTTCCCTGCAGGAACCAAAGCGTGAAAAAATGCAATTAAAAAGAAAAAAAAGAGAAAAAAAAAGGAAAATATTTAAAATTCTATATCAGTTTACAAAGGGTATGGTGTTCTATCGTTGAGGTAATTTGCTGTCGAGAATATCTGAATGTATATTTCATACAGGAATGGTGTTTTACAAGACTTGTAAATAATAATAAAAAAAAAAACCATGACCTATTTTGTTTGAATGCCTTTTTTTTTTCCCCTGGTTGTTTTTTTTTGTTGGTGGTTTTTTTTTAATTGTTCCTTTGGGGCTAAAGGGTGTGGGATTTCTTTACATGTGCAACAAAGTGGTGATAAGAATGTTTTTGATCAATAAATTTTACCAAATGGATGTAATTTCTTTGTCACAATTCACAAAATGCAATATCTTTCTATGATGTCACTGTTTTCAATATGTATCATCTATATGTATATACAGTTTTCTTTTAATATACGAAAGTATTTGGTTGCATGTATACAGTGGAACAGCGCACAAGGAAAATAAAAAAAAAAAATGGAAAGTTTATATTTTTATTCTGGTATTACATTACTCCATGTTCTTTTATCCAATGTAACTCTGGGACCTAAAATTCCTCATGACCTTGTTCAGTCATTTGGGGCGAATTACTCTTCTTTTGTGAACTTCATCGTTAAATCTTCTACTCTGGAGTTAACAAGTGAACCCAGGCTTGTTGATCATAGTTTCAGTGGATCACAGAAAGAGGAAAATTAGGCGTGTTCATAGCTTGCTACGTGTTAGGCCTTCTCCTTATCCTGGCCTTATCCTGCCAAGGCCGGCAGGGCAAGGTCCTATGCTCAAGGGGTGGATGTGCCATTGCTGTTTGCTCCCCACCACGTGTCCAGGAGCAATGTTTGTCAGTAGTATTTGGGACACATTTTATAAGCTGGCACCAAAGGGAAGGTTCAAGCCAGCTGATGGATGTGGCCAGAATTTGAGAGCCCTAAGAAAAATTTTGCCTTTGGGAAAAAAATCTGTATGGCAGTGTGGTGGAAATGGACTGTTTGAAATTGTCCTTGATCTCCAAGGCAGGGAGGGGGTGGACTGAGGCAGACAGTGGGGGGAGGAGGGCTGGAGGGAGAAAGCTGGAGGGGGCAAGGGGGAGAAAACCCCGAACTCCAAACAATAGCTGAGATAGGAATGCATTTTGAGAAGAGTGTTTGAATCTTTAACGTTGACCCTAATCCTAATCAGAAGAAGAAAGTACATTCTGTTTTTGCATTGTTTACTGGCTTTGAACTTCTGTATTGCTTGGACATCACCCATAACCTTGAGGTGAAGGACTTACTGACTTTGGGCCTTTGTTGACCACCACCACTCAGCCAGACAAAGTTTACCCAAAGGAAATGTTAAAAAAGTGAGGGGGAAAAGAGGGGACTTCGTTTGTTTGTTTGTCTAGTATGCAAGGGGAAATGCCAGTTAAAAGGAGACAGACAGATGGACGGACAGACGGTGAGAGAGGGATAGAGGGATGGATGGAGAGCTGAATGGCAATGAAAGTTAAGCCTGCAAGCTTCCTTTCCTGGTTAAAAATTAACTGGTATTCAGAGCCAATCCCAGAGACAGTAAAAACATGGAGTTTCTGTGGTCGGGGTTTGGATTTCCTAGCCCAATAAAATCGCATCCTCTGTGTTGCTGTGACATTGTGGCCATAAAAAGTGTCCGTGACTTGTCCGCTCGCCTGTACCAAATGCATCACTATAAAGTGGGTAGAGGTTCGCCCAGAGGTTTTTACACCGGGAGGGGAGCGACCATTGCTCTCCACCTCCTCCTCCGCCGTCTGTCCCTCCGCCCGCCCGCCGTCTTGCCGCGGGGCCCCGGCGGGCGGGCAGAAGGACAGACGGACTGACGGACATCGGCCGCGGTTTAGGGGCTGCTTTGCCACAAGATGGCGATATTCAGATCAATGTCAAAGCCGCCCAGGGCAAGGGGAGCAGCCCTGCAAAGAGAAAAA
>VZRN01001759.1:36175-47200 GCA_013397935.1 Dasyornis broadbenti
ATCTTGGCCTTTGTTCACTTCGCATCCCTGGAGCCACACGGGTAATTATTGCACTTACCGGGCTCCGCTGTACAAAAAGCCGCTCGGGATGCCGGGGGAGGGGGGAGACGCTAGGGCTTCTCGGTGGAGTTAAAGCCTCTGGGCTTTGGGTTAGGAAATACGCGAAGGTAAGTGTTTTATGTATCTACCCGGCATGGAGAACGGCGAGGAGCGTGCGGTGATTGGAATGGTACCTGGCGATCTAGGGTGGCCCTTGCCCTGACCGCTGAGCACCGCGGAAAAGAACTGTAGGGAGGGGAAGGGATGCAAAATGTTGGTGATTAGGATGTGAAATAATGTACAAGGGACTTTCTAAGTTGCAGTTGACCTTTTATTTTCTCTTCGTTTTGGCCAGCCGCATGGAAAATCCACGTTATCTGGAAATATTTTTTCAGAGTAACTTGTAGCTTTCTGCCACTAACCAAAAAAAAAAAAAAAAAAAAAAAAAAAAAAAAAAAAAAAAAAAAAAAAAAACAAAAAAAAAAANAAAAATTGAAAGAAGGAAAAAAAAGGAAAAAAAAAGTGTAGCATTGGAAATATTATGAAACTTGACATTTATGTGTGGAACAGTAGGTGTCTTCAATCAAATAGATCTATGGCAACACAGTCTGCAAATGACAGACTTTTCTGACGATCTTATTAGTTCTGAACTATAGTTTAGTTAGGGTCGTTTGGTAACTTTAAAAGGTAGTCTGCTTCCTTGCA
This sequence comes from Dasyornis broadbenti, assembly GCA_013397935.1. NCBI lineage: Eukaryota > Metazoa > Chordata > Aves > Passeriformes > Dasyornithidae > Dasyornis > Dasyornis broadbenti. The sequence goes on from VZRN01001759.1 coordinate 36,920, forward strand.
GCTGGACAGATTGTGGTAAACAACTTTTGACATACTTATGTTAAAAACTGTTCATGTGATTGCATATTACATCAATGTTCGTTCAAGACCAGATTTAGGTTTCAATCTTTCTTTTTCTGTCTTTCTTTCTTTCTTTCTTTCTTTCTTTCTTTCTTTCTTTCTTTCTTTCTTTCTTTCTTTCTTTCTTTCTTTCTTTCTTTCTTTCTTTCTTTCTTTCTTTCTTTCTTTCTTTCTTTCTTTCTTTCTTTCTTTCTTTCTTTCTTTCTTTCTTTCTTTCTNTGACACTTAAAAGGTCACCACTAGCAAAGGTCACCAGGCTCTCCTTAAACCTCCTCAGGTCAGAGTTATTTGTTTCATTGCTGAATCTCATGGACAAAGTGCTTGGGGTGAGGTAGGTGGGCAACTGGTCCAGGCAAACTTGATCGTGTGTGGCATTTCCTTTGCTTAGCGTTACTTTGTTCAGCTTGGCACAGCTGGGAATGAAAGAGAGCAGGTATCACTGCCATGCTACAAGGTACAAGTGATTCCATATGACAAACATCCCTCTGGTCATTTTTGTACCACCTGCAATTATTGCTTTCAGTGTAAAAGTCATCAACCTTCTTCTCACCCCTGTAGCATAAATTCTTGGCCTGGATGCAAAGCTGCTACTCACGCAGGTGTACAATTCCACTGTACTTAGTAAACTAAAAATGAAGCAAGCGGGATTCCTTCCTTCCTTCCTTCCTTCCTTCCTTCCTTCCTTCCTTCCTTCCTTCCTTCTCAGCACATGTGCCGTAAACAAGCAATAGTCATTCATTCTCGTGTGCTCAGGGCAGCTCTGGATTGTAGCTTTGAAACTCTATCCTCTCTACTAGTATCCCTAACTCCAGGTTACTTTTCATGCCCATAAAATTTTCATATGTTTTTCTTATGTCTCCATTTGAGAAGAATGGGAGGGAAGGTAGTATTATATGGAGGCGATACTAGTTTGGCTACATATTTTAATACACTTGTTTCTTAGGACAGAGTTTTAAATATCTGTCTGGAAAAATGAAAAATATTATTTTGTCCTTGCTCTTGTATGTGCATAATGCGACTTGCCTGCAGCATTTTTAGAATTGTACTTCCAGGCAACTGTTGCAAGTGTAGTTAAAAGCACATACTCAGTCGGCAGAGAGCAGTTTTCAGATGATTATCGGAACCTATCGATCTCATCAAAGATGCTCCATTAAAAGCTCGGGGATGTTGATCCCTTTTGGCTTCCCCTCGGCAGTGCCAGACGTGAGAAGCCACGTGAGAAGCAGGGAGATTTGAGGGTCCCTTTGCAACATTTCATTTTACACCAGTCAAGTTTAACTCCGCATATTTGATCAAATATTTATTTTTCCCCTTGTTGTTTCCCTGTCCCATTCAATACTTGGCTGAATAAATCAAAGGGACCCCAGCAGCAGTTAAAGCGCCCTCTGGTTACGAATTGTTTACTGACGGCCGCGGTCATAGGATAATATTTTAAAAAAACAAGCTTGTTTCTTACAATAACTGTTTATTATTTCACATTATTTGGGTTTGCATGTTTTGGAGGGAAGAGGGGAAGCCAACTCAGTGTCTACACTGTGTTTAATTAATCGTGTACTCAACTTCAGCTCACATACCACATCCAAGCCCCTGGGAGGTTTTTTCATAAGCTCATTGGGTTTGTGTTTTGTTGTCTTTTATTTTTTTCTTTTTTTTTCTTTTTTTTTTTCACAATCTTTTCATTAAATGCTCCGAAATCGAAACTTGAGGCCGACATGTGTGTCTGAGAGCCAAGCTATACCACAACCAAAAAAAAAAAAAAGATATTTGTATATGCATCCAGATCTTCTTTAAAGGGAAGACAGCTACAAAAAGGGAGAAGGGCTACAGTTTCAAATGCTTAATAGAGCTGTGCTGTCCATCTCTCGCAATAGAAGGGGTACACTTAAAAGACAGACTTGAGTATGCAATATTTTCCCCACACATGTATAACCCGATACCGTTGTTGCTTCTGCATGGTGTTTGGGGCTCTCCGGACAATAGAAAGCCCGGTTGTTCTCGTCAGTGCCGGAAAATGGCGAGGAAATAAAGCCCTAATGAATTGGTTTGGGTGTATTTTGTCCTGCCGCACACTAGAATTTGAAGCTTGTCAGAATTACTTGCAAAATATGTTCCTAATCCAAATGAGTAAAACGATACATGCATAATATAAAACATAGTTAAGAGAGCAAGCCTCCGGATGGCTGGAGTAAAATTAAATTGCAACCTAATTTTTAACAAGATAATCCGCCAAAACAAGCCAACCTCCCCAGTACCACCACCAGCGTGAAAGAATTTCTAGTAAAGATAAAATTAGTAGGGCCGTCATTTGTCACCTAACTTGGCACAGACGCAGTTCCTAAACCTCCTGTCTGAAATCCGCCTTCTTTGGAGCAAATCCAGAAAAAAAAGGGGGAAAAGGAAAAAAAAGAAAGAAAGAAAAAGGAGGAATCTGGCACACACACGCGTTCCAGGCAACTGACAGTTCCAATATTAAATAACTATAGTCTGATCGCATTAATTTTTGGAGCTGTATAAGATGTAGTCCACGGCTGTGTTCTCAGATAGGCGGCGCATGCACTCCTGCACAGACTGCAAGGCCGTTTACGTTTTCACAAATTGCAGCTTGCCCGTGTCTACAAATAAAAGCATATTTTAATTAGCTCGCAAAATGCGTCTCTGGATTAACAGCGCTGATCTTTTGGGTTATACGGGCCAATAATAAAAAGATAAATCACGGTTTAATACGATACGTTTTGAGATTTCCAGTCAGAGTTTGCTTAGGCGGAGCTGTCGGTTTTTATTTATTCCCTTTTTGGTTTTAATTTTAGTTCGACCAATAAAACTGCTTAACGACGCTATTAATGCATCTATTATATTTTTCTTAGATCAATAAAATTTTATTTTGATAGTATTGTCTATGCACGCCATGAATTTAGATTCTTCACGAAAGCACCTTCTCGTCGGCTTTGATATTTATCAGAATTTTATTTGCTCAGTTTTATAGACCCTCGGATAGCTTTACTTACAGAAGTAGAATTAAAAAGAAAGTAATTCTCGTCCCCTGGCGTCCACAATATTCTTTAAAATTTCTTTTAAATAGGGGTTAAGTTCCAAGGGACACATTGTTAAGCGCCGGTAATGCAGTAGCTACACTCAGCGCATGCCAAATTAGCTCAGTTTAGTAAGAATTGACCATTATCTTTTATAGTTACGAATCAAGTGAACATTATTAGTTTTACTTCACTGGGTTTGATGATGCTGGTTACTATTTGCCTTGGCCTTGTTAGCGATTAAAGAAAGCGGAGATAATGCAACGCCGAGCTGAGTTCATGATCTAGACAGAATCGGTGCCTTGACCATCAAACCGGCACCGCTTACTGCGGTCAACACAACACCCCACGGCAGCTCCCGCAGGACGTGACACGGGGGTGGGGAAGCCCACTGCTGCAAAACCTAACAGGGGAGGCTAAAGCAAACCTTCAAAAATTCTCACCGGCCTCTGTGCCTTTTGTCTGATTTCCCTGCATTAGATCGCACAGGGAGAGGAAGCCAACTCGTGTCTCTTCGATGCACTTTCAGTCATTTTATTCCGGCTGATGAGAATTGCAACGTACTTTTTACAGTACTTTCCTTCACTTTAATCCAATTTTTAAAAGGGAGCTGCTTATTTTAAAAACAGCTTTGGAAGGGTTTCAAGCGTTTCTCCTCGGTTCCGTATGGCTTTTAGATTTGCAATCCGTTTCTATTTAATTTGGCAAATGCAAAATAAACATACCGCAAGAGCGGACTTCCCCGGAGTAATTTTTATACCTGACTTGTGTAGAGAAATGTATTTGGAAGGCGGCGCTGGGGCTCACGTTTCTTTTTATTTAGATCTGTATTTATGAAGCTAAGCCTATTGATAATAGCCTTCCTGTATACCAGCCAATAAACCAGATCCTTACGTGGTATTAATTTTGTTAGTAACGATATGGCCCTCATAGGAATCTGATAAGGGTTCGTCCATCGCACATTAACACATCCGAAGTTAGTCGGGTTGGGAAAATAGAAACAACATTACAGGAGGAAACGCGGGAAGGAAAAAAACCTCGAAGGGTTTCTATAGGCTGGGAGATCTACCCCTGTCACCGCATCCCGCGGACCGGTTAGAAGGAAATCGCGCTGTGATGCTCGCCCCACCACACTGGAAATATCAGGCGCCTTTCCACAGAGATTTTATGGGTGTTTCAAAGTTGTAGCATCCCCTGCGTGCCCTGGTGCTTCCCGGGGGCGCGGAGGGAGGCTGGGGAGGGCCCCGCGGGAAGGGATTCTTCCCTCCTGCCACAAGGAGGGACTCCTCCAGGGGAATGTCACGCTGTGGAAAAACAAAACACTTCCCCGTGGCAGGCAAACACTGCGGGACAAGACCACGTGGGGCTTGACAGATCCGTGGGGCGAGGGGAAAGAAGTGCTCCCTGGGGGGGTTTTGAAGGCCGAAAGTAGGGGCCGGGGAATTCGGGGCGCCGCGCCCGCTCCGCCGCCACCCCTCCCGACAGGCAGTGGCCCCATCACCGCCGCCAGTGCCCTCCCATACACGGCAGCCGGTGCCCGGCAGTGGCTCTCGTCCCGGGCGGTGATGACTCCCCGTCGGCAGCCGCTCTCACCCTCCCGACCTGCTGGAAGCAGAAACCGGCCGACGGCTGCTTCTCCAGGAGGCGTGCAGGAGAGAGAAGCGTGTGATGCTCCTCAGGGATGGGCAGCGAGATCTGGGCAGCCTCAGGCTCCCCTTGAACTAAAGTGCCCCTAGTTCCGCGGGCCAGGCAGTGAGGCGACTTCAAAATGGCATAAGCGAGAGATGATGGAAGTGAAAGCAAGTCATCATTAAGCATTTCATTACGAAATCTATCTATCTCTCTGTCTACGTCCCTGCCTGTCTGCTATCTGTCTGCTACCTCCGCCACAATTACATATTGACTGGACTGGGCTGTCTAGTATCTCGGCATTTATCTAGCTACTCTTATTTCTATTATTTAGTACATTGCTTAACGGAGACGATGCTTTTGAAGAAGCGAAAAGTGAAAAGACCCAAATGGAGGGTGAGGGAGGGGAGATATAAAAATGATCGCCCAAATATAAACACATCAATAAACACGGTGCGCAGCATCCTGCGAGGATCCATTTGAACTGCTCGCGTCTGGATTCTTTCTGTGACATATGTCTGGCTTTATATTTTAAATGGTAATCAGACCTCAGGAAGAATCCAGAGCTAACTAAAGCATTAGAAGCTGCAACCGCACAATCAATCCTCCCAGAGTGGCATTGCTCCCTAAGAGATTCCTCAGCGCAGCGGCAAGCATTTTATCTCCAGGAAAATTAAGCCCAGCCTGGCGTCGTGACGGTGATGTTAGGCTGGAAGCAGCCCCCTTCCTCGGTAGTTTACCATGGGAGGCACCAGGCCCCTTTACGGTTTCCAATGATCCGTGATAAACAATAACACGTCTTTTATTTCTTAAAAAAAAACCGAGACAATCAAATAAAATGAGCAGAGCCTGAGCATAAAACACCGGGCGAGCCGTGGCTTTATTAATTTCGTGTGACACATAGGCTGTGCAGGGAGGTGAGCAGGCATTGCGGCTGGAAAGCCCAACCACGGGGAGAGAGGAGCGATAGTAAAAGCTTCATCTGGACACCGCTTCAGCCTAGGTATAATAAACATCAAGACCGCCGGGCTATTTTATAGCGGTGCGTATGATAAGAGGGAGCAAAACTTGGAGCCACTACCAGCACAACCCGCTCCTTCCCCTTCCCCTTCCCTTTCCCCTTCTCGGGAGCGCGGTTCCCGCCTGGGCGCAGGCGCTCGCCCATGTGGTGGAAGCGCGCGCGCCTGTGTGTATGGAAATCCATATTACACATTAATATACATCTATCTTCCAAATTCAGAGGTCGACCTGAGAGCAGCTCTGTGCATACGAAACCAGACGGGGAGGGGTTGCTGGGGAGGCCCGGGCTTCCATTGGCTGCAGGCGCCTGCCGTGGTGCGGGGGTATCTCTCATCATATTCAGCATGTTTTGCACAAGAAATGTCAGCCAGAAAGGGCTATCTGCTCCCTTCGCCAAATTATTCCACAACAATGTCATGCTCCGAGAGCCCGGCTGCAAACTCTTTTTTGGTAGACTCCCTGATCAGCTCGGGCAGAGGGGAAGCGGCGGGAGCAGGAGGCGGAGGCGGAGGCGGAGGCGGCTACTATCCCAATAGTGGTATCTACCTGCCACAGGCGTCCGATCTGTCCTACGGGCTGCAAAGCTGCGGACTTTTCCCCGTTCTGAGCAAACGCAATGAAGGTACTTCTCAAAGCATGGTCCCCAGCTCGCACTCCTACGTGTCAGGGATGGAAGTGTGGCTAGATCCCCCCCGGTCCTGTCGCATGGAAGAGCCGGAGAGCCAGCAGGCCACCTCGTGCTCCTTCGCTCCAAGTATTAAGGAGGAGAGTTCCTACTGCCTCTATGACTCAGAGAAATGCCCCAAGGGCTCGGCCGCCACAGACCTCGCTCCCTTCCCCCGGCTGAGTGCCGAGGTCAGCCCAGCCAGCAGCGGCGGCGGGGTCCCCGTCCCGGGCTACTTCCGCCTCTCCCAGGCTTATGGCACTTCCAAGAACTACGGCGCGGGGCCAGCCGGGGCTGCCCCTTTCCCTCCGCAGCCCCTCGGCCGCTTCCAGACGCCTCCATCTTTGCCTCCCGTCCCGGACGCGGGGAGGAAGGAGGATGAAGAACGCTCCCCAAGCCCCTTGGCGTGCGTCTCTCAGAGGGAGGACGAGACTCAGGCTTCATCTTCCACCGCAGAGGAGCTCTCTCCAGCTCCGTCAGAGAGCAGCAAAGCTTCTCCCGAGAAAGAGCCTGTAGGTAAGCGAATAATGATGGTGATGGTGGTAATGATGATTAAAGAGAAAAAAAGGAAAGAAAGAAAAAAAAAAATAGCCGTTGAAGATCATAGAGGCATTGAGATGCGAAAGGAGGATCCCAGCTGCCCCGCGGGGCTGCCAAGAAGCGCTGCTCAGACTGACCTTCTGAACTTTGTAATATTCGGGCATGGGGTTGCCGTAAAAATTAATGTCCATCCTATAGTTTAAAACCCTTAGAGCCTCTGCTCTGGGCAACTCTAGCCTGCATGCTGCTTAAACATATAGAAAAACAAGATCAATCTCTCCCCCGTGATGTGAAGGTGCCTACCAGATAACAGAGATGTTTGTAAGGTATCCAAAATAAGCAATAGGCAGTGCCAATAAATAAACCTATTAACGCGGTAAGTTATATTTTATGATCCAGAATGCTTTTCGGAATAACAGCCGCGCTGAAATGTGCCATCTATGAGCTGCTATCAAATTAGACTGATGAATGCATGGCGAATATCCTTCAGCATCTACACTAGATAACAGAGCTGTTATTTATACATTTCCTTATTTATTTCCCTTTCGGGTCCCCATTGCAAAAAATAACTCCCCTTCCCCGGACGGCAGACTTTTCAGAAGCTTCTCTCCCACCCGCATTTCAGACGCTCTGTTACTCCTTTCTGGCGACCCGTTGGAAAGTAGTATTGAAAAAAAAATAAAAGGGTCAGTGAGAAATTATTAGAGAGCCAACCCCAAACCACTAACCACTCTGAGCCATCAAGGGATTGGTATTACCTCTTTCCCAGCCAGTTCCACTGATAGAAATAATCTCGAAACGTTGTTATTATTATTATTATTATTATTATTATTATTATTATTATTATTATTATTATTATTATTATTATTATTATTATTATTATTATTATTATTATTATTACTACAGTATTTTTCTTCCCCGAAATGGCTGGAAAAGAGAAGGCCATGGCGAAACTCTCCAGAAAGGCAGGGGCTGAAGGCAAGGAGGCTCCAGCTCCCCAGCTCACCTTGTTTTCCACCTCCGTAGCATACTTACAAGGTCCAGAGCCGGAGGCTTTATTTTTTTGGAAGCAGGTGCCTGGGGGGAAGGAAATAAGACTGCAGGCCCTTCACCAAGCTGCCCCCAGTACCAGAGAGCTCGGAATGGCGGACAGGGAGAGAGGGTAGGAGCTCGTTTTGGAGGGTCGGAGATGAACAACACTCTGGGGCACACAACCCCGCCGGAGGCTGTCCGGAGGTGCTCAAGCAGTGGTAGTGCTTACCCGGACATATCCAAAGCCTTTGGGAAACCGTTTTGAAGCTCTCGGTTCCCACAAGGATACCCCACATTCCAACTTTCCGCAGCTGGCGGAGGGAGCCCACCGCACACACGCACAGATGCTCCTTCCACCCTCTCCCCCACAGCTCTTTGCCTACCACCCGACGGTAACGTCCCTTTTTTACTTTCTCAAAACTAGGCAATTCAAAAGGAGAAAATGCAGCAAACTGGCTCACGGCAAAAAGTGGCAGAAAGAAACGATGCCCCTATACCAAGCATCAAACTCTCGAGCTGGAAAAGGAGTTTCTATTCAATATGTACCTGACTCGTGAGCGTCGCCTAGAGATCAGCCGCACAGTCCACCTCACAGACAGACAAGTTAAAATCTGGTTTCAGAACCGCAGAATGAAACTGAAGAAAATGAACAGAGAGAATAGGATTCGGGAGCTCACAGCCAACTTTAATTTTTCTTGATGAACCTATAAACACATCTTTATGGTTTAAAGAGCCAGTATCATTTTCCTAGGCTGTATTCATCCACATCTGTATGGATTAACGATTTTAGGCTCTCTCAATATGTCCTTAACCTCTTAAGAGCTACTTTGGGGGGTGGGTGGACTAAATTCACGCTAAAGCACAAAATACCATGTGTGAACCTCCCCTCTTCCTTCAGCCTTTCCCGGGGCCAATTTGTTCCTCTAAGCTTTGAAACACAGAAATCCATTTCAGGAGTTACAAATATGTTTCCCCCTATCTCTCTCTCTCGCTGAAAAGTAAACAATCTTGGTAAAAGGTGCATTCTTTTAAAATGTAAGTGCTGTAACTTGGACTGTACGTAGCTGCACAATGAAGAATTGAAGCATTGCCATATTTCTATGTATTGGGAGCTTTCTTCTTCTCTGTTTGCCTTTTCTCCCCCTCCCCCTTTTTTCCTTCTAAAAGCAGAACTTAAAATAATGAAATGCAGGCATCCTTTAAAAGGGTTTCACGGGAACGGGTGTTAGGAGCGATGTTTTGGGTTTTGTTTTAAACTTTACCTTGAAAGTCAATATTACAGCTTTAAAATTGGCCAGGAAAATGAAATACCTTATCTTTAAAGGTATTAAAGAGTTCGTTTTACTCATGGACTAAATTATTACACTTACCTCTGAATTCCTCTCGCTGGTTGTAGATATTTACCTAACGTAGTTTTGCTTAAATATGTGAATTTGGTGATTTTCTTTTGTGTCTATATATAACGTTACCATTGGTAACGTATGACAAGCACACAGAAATTCCCCCTTGAGAAGAAAATAGTCACTTTTTTCCTCACTAAATTCACTGAAAAGTATATATCCTGAACATCAGATGGACTTTCTGAGCCAGAGTCTGAGATTGCAAGGGAGAATATGTTCGTCTTCCTTTATACTGTGAAGTTACATGCATTAAAGGGTCAAACATATAGGTGAAAAAATTAAAAAAAAAAAAAAAAAAGGGGAAAAGCTATAAATACAGATATGGATAAATGTCTATTATTATTAAAATGCCGATACTGTTTTAAGCAAATGCATTCTATCGTTATTATAAATGTTAGTTCTAGCTATATCTAGTTCTTACCTTAAATCGGAATAAATTAATATTGTAATGCTGCTGTGCGTGAAAAAGACGATGTTTATGTTCTCCTAGAAGAATAAAAAAACCGTGGAATGAATCCTTTTAATTTTACCTCTTTTTGTGGCTGTTTATCCTCAGGTTCTACTTTATGTCTTCGAGAACTTTTACAACAGGAATAGTTGCTTAAACCCCCTGCAATTACTTTAGGAATCTATTTAAATATTACCTAGACGGTCGTAATTTGTCTGGGCCATATAGCGATGGTGCTCTAAGGTTTGTCGGCTTTTGTTCAGTTTTATGACTTGCTAGTATATCTGGATTGTTGCTGTCTTGAACGAGTGGTTTCAGTTGACTGAGGAACTGCATAGACTGAGGAAGCAAATTACCACTTCTTGAGGGTAGGGAAACGATATATTTCTTTTCTTTCTTTCTTTCTTTCTTTCTTTCTTTCTTTCTTTCTTTCTTTCTTTCTTTCTTTCTTTCTTTCCT
>VZRN01001760.1:0-39216 GCA_013397935.1 Dasyornis broadbenti
AATTCCCAACCTCCAACACTCATCCACCTGTTGTTGGAAATTTGCCAAAAAACAATCTGTTTATTAAGAGAACTTCCATAAATTCGTGGATGCAGCACTGCTTTCCTTGAATCTCTCATTTTTAAAAGCATCTCTCATTTTCAAAGTTGGCTCTTGTTCTGGGAATGTTCACTCCTCTCTTTTTTTGGACTATAACATCCTTCTAATAAATTGTTAGCAGTGTTTCTGTGTCCCAGGTATATATCTATTGCTGAAATTCATGATGTGAGAGAAAGCTTTCACAACATGATTGTGAACATGTTGTAAGTTTCCAACATGAAAGTCACACTGACAAAGAGATAAAAATGTTTTAATAATGTTTTCCAGAATGAAATATAGAAGTCAGGTCTGCAACTTAATCTTCCAGGAGCTATTTTGTCTCTCACGCACATAGCATGTTGCTGCTTTCAGTGCTTGGAATGGTTGCAGATTTTAACTCATTTTTAGGTTTGGGGGTTTTTTTATTGTTGTTGTTGTTATTGTTCTGTTGAAATCAGATGATCAGGAAGAGAAGATTTTACTACTGACCTCTTGACTATACATTCATGATGATTGGTGACAGCAGTCGATCTATTTATTTATGCCTTTTCATTTTTGTTTGCTTTTTTCACTATTTCTAGATACAAAGCTGTGAAATTTGGTTTCCATGCACTCTTGCCCTTCAGATATTCATCACATCTTCATGTAAAGCAGTTCTAACAACTGAAACAGCTCACTTGTCTAGTGAAAATATATGCTAGTTTTATAGTTTCTGCTAGATGCTCTTGCTCCTGTCCTTTTATATTATTGTCTGTAGAACAAATAAAGGGAGTAACCTGAACTAAATGCACTGCTTATTTTTCCTTAACTTTTAACTATGAGCTTCTAAGAATAAATATTTCTGCATTCATCCATTAGTTTTTGTCAAGAGGTCTTCATAATTAAGCTCCTGTGAGAGCTTTGGAGAGGTGAGGGCTAACAAAGAGGTGTATTCAGCAGAACTGGTCATAGAAAGAAGATGAGTTAAAACCTGACTGTCAGCCAAAATGAAGTCCATGTTCTCCCGTACCATGAGTGAGGCCAAGTTCTATCTAACCTTGGTTCTGGTAGGAGAAGGAAGTCTAGATTGTCTGGTATGAAGCATAATTGAATTGATAATTCTGGCATCATGAGATGCCAGAAGCAGTATGAAAATAAAAGCTTTTCCTTAATGTAGATTTGGGAATTGAGAAGCTATAATCAAGCTGCTTGCAAAATCTCTAGGAACTGAAGCTGTTAATGCTGTTATTTTTAACCTTTGAATTGTGATATCAACAGATCGGCATCAAGCTTCTCTAAAAAGACTTCCTAGTGTCAGAAGAAAATTATTATCTGGTTCAGTTCTGGGAGATCAAACTTTCCCAGCTCATTTACTGGAACTGTAGCTTGTATAGTGGTTCAGGAGTTGTAACAGATTTTCTCCATGAGAGCCATAACGTGATCTATATTTGTATTTGGCACCACTTGTATTTTTGTTTTGTTTCAAATGTATTTGCCTTGAAAAACTGACCTGAAAGCCTGTAATGGGTTTAAGTATTAATGAAAATAAGTGGAAAAATACTTGTGGAAATTTGGTGAAAGTTGCAATTTGTAAGAGATGGTAAGAGTTTCAATAGATACCTTTTTATCTTAAGGTGTTGCTGAGAATGTATATTTTTATGCGTATGCATGGGAATTTCCCTGGCTCTCCCTAAGCTCACCATAATGTGGCAATTGGGGCTAAGCATGAGCAGGGGCAGGAGAAAGTCATAAGGTCATTAACAGTGAGATTACAGAATCATTAGGGCTGGAAGACCATCTGGTCCAATTCCCCTGCCAGGGCAGGGTCACCTGGAGCAGGTGACATGGGACACGTCCAAGTGGATTTTGAATGTCTCCAGAGGGAGACTCCATGACCCCCTGGACAGCTTGTTCCAAGTGCTCTGCCACCCTCAGTGTGAAGAATATCTTCCTCATATTGAGGTTTTAGTTTATGGCCCTTACTCCTCATCCTGTCACTGAGCAGCACTGAAATGGTAGACACGGTCATTATTTTTTGTTTTCCACCAATGTACAACAACTAAATTTTCTTTGTGTTGTTAGTGTTCCCTTGAAAATTACCAGTGTATATTCTTGCTTTGTAAAACACTATTCTGTCACTATTCTGTTTGTGTTAGACAATGTGTTTGTGTTATGTCTCTGTGTTAGACATGCGTATGTGTGTGTACACAGGCACTCACATATGCACATATGCATTCTTAGTAACACACATCTGCTATAAAGTTTTTTGTAAAGTCCTCCAGGGCTGTCCTCACTGTGTCATGCCCAGCTGAGCAAAAGTGACCTCTTCCAGTGTTTCAAGTAACAAGTGTGGCCCATAGGCCTGACTTGATCTTGTTCAGATATGCATTTGTTTCATGCCTCTCCCACTACTCCTTTCCAGTCTGGAGCTCCAGAGAGATTTGCAGAATCCTTGCAAATTCTGAAGGAAAGAGTGAGACCTGGATTTTTTTTTTTTTTTTTTTTTTTTTAAATTCATTCCCTCTAACTTCTGGCCTTGGCAGTATAGTTACATCAGTTCTCTGAGGAATGGAGAGGAATAAGTTTCTTCAGAGATAGTGATACATTAGGTATGTTAAATTGTCCTTCCATCGCATTCTTTCCTGTATCTGGAATGCAGGATACCCTCTTTGCAAAGCTACTTGCCTTAATTTTTCGATTGTAAGTCAGAGGATTCCAAACATCAGGTGAAAACTAAGATGAGGGATCTCAGACTCAGGCAAGGAGCTTGCAGAAAAGGTATAATTAAGCACCCAGCAAAGAATTCAGATTCATTTGCATTGACCACATCCTTCTGCGAAGAAATATGTACTTCAGTCATATTTAAAATATTTCAGTAAGGTTTTTTAAAAAGAGAGAAAAATAAACAAAAAAAAGTAAAGAATCTTAATGTTTATCTTCTAGAGCATACAAAAAAACCTCTGAATCAGATATATTTGGGTTATACAGTCAGTGCCTTGGGGTAGTTAAAAAGCTTGCAATGTGCCACATTCCATTCTGCACTAAACATGAATTCAGGGTGGATGAGGTACCCTCTAGGCAGTAGTATAAGCAAGTATGTTCAGGGCTAAAAAGCACTGATCAAAACATCAGGACAAGCTCTTGTTTTTGCAGTTGTTTCCATGTTCTTTGAAACGAGTATAAGATATTTAAGACCTCCTGAGTGTACTTGCAGATGCTCGTTTTTCTATTCTATGCATCTGATTATCATATCCTAAATGTATATTTTGGGTCTGTTTACCATAAAAAATATAGTTTATATTTTTGCTCTCTAATACAAGTAGCCTGTGATTTTGAAATTACACAGACATATGTGTATGTGCCAACCATTTCAGAATCATAAAAGTTTTTCTCCATTTCAGGTCCTTTGCCACATATGCATATGTCAATGCAGGTGTACACATACACCCCCACACAACAAACTTGTCAAATATACAGTTTTTCAAAGTGGCCTGATTTTTACAGTTTGCAAAACAATAACAGATCCCTTTTAAAATCATGCCAATTTTATGAAAGTGCTAAATATATTCCCAAAGCTAGAAAATGTATGGGTATGCCTTATATTGTTCTTTAAAACAAAATCCTTAAATCCGTAACAGCTCCAATAGTCCTTCTAATGATCTTCCTTCTGTTTAGCACTTTTTTCCTCCCATTGAGCATGTCTTAACTCCACAGTATTATTTCATCCATTTTCAGTAATGAAACTATATGGAGTAACTACATATCTTGTTTGTAATGGCAGTGGATTGTCCTAGTAAAGACTTTTACTCTGGTAACTCAGGTGTACTGTGTTTAAACGTAAATCTTTTCAGACCTGTACCCCAAAATTAGTGCTCTTTAAGTATAGTGTTGCTTGGTATTCAAGATGATGGTCACTGACATCAGAGGAAAGTCTTCCATCTCCTAATAACCCATAGCTTCATGCCTCTCTTATAGCTCTAATTATATCACTAAATCACACACTAGTCTGAGTTGGAAGGGACCCACAAGGATCATCGAGCCCAACTCTTAAGCAAATAGCCCATGCCAGAGTTGAATCTACAACCTTGGCATTATTGGCACCATGCTCTATCACTATCAGTATCCCCTGGAAGTACAACCAAGGCATTCACAACTGCTTGGCAGTTCCTAGTGGCCACTGAGCGGTAGAATTTCACCATATATGTTTCTGATTAAAAAAAAACAGTGCCAAATTGTCCTTAGAAATTTATTATGAAGCTTGCTGAGGAAGAATCTGTAGGCTCAGAATACACCAATGGGTCTACAAACCAAAGATTCTCCTGGATCAATGTCTGCTTCTTGACGGTGGCCAAAAGAACTATATTTAGGAACTAGCAGAAGAAAAGAGAAATCACAAAGTGGTTTTTCATTCTCTGGTGATATTTCATACTTGAGTGATAGTCACTCTCGAGGGACATAGGAACTTCCAGTGTCCAGCATGATGTATCTTTATTTAGTAGTTCTTTTTCTTGCATGTCAGTTAAACCTATTTTCAAAACTGTGTATATTCTAGCATTTTCTGTCAGCAGTAGCAAAGACAAATTTAACAATGCACTATGTGAAAAGATATTTCTTTTTCAACTTAGAAATCTGCCACTTGATTTTTTTCATTTGATGCCCTCTAGCCTGTGAGGTACAGTTATTCCAGTCAAATGCTTCCTCGGTGCTCTCTCTTTTCTACCATGCCTGTTATTAGTTTCAATATTTTCTGTGTTTATGCATCTGTACATGTAGCTTTAGAATCAGACCAAAGTTTCTTTTCACTGGATAACTCTATTTGAAGTGATCTCCTTTCGCAAGAAAATTTGGCATTTTATCTAACACATCTTGGGAAAAGTAATATTTAATATTTCTTACAAACCCTCTCCTTTTTTTTTTGTTTTTTCAAAGTAAATAAGTCAGCATGTGAAATTGCTAGGATAGAATTTCTGTAACATCTTTTCTTGGAAATTTACTTGTTTTCTTTTTAACAAGAATTCAAAATATCTAGTCCTTAATACAAAAAGTAGTAGGAAGCCATTCCTGTCTCCCTGCATACAGCTAGTTTGCTGAGACTTTGCTGGTCCAGTTTTTCATGGATTTCATTATTTGCTTTCCCTTTGTCTTTATTTGCTCTCCTCAGATTTATTCACTGGTGAGGCAGCATAGTATTTGAAAGCAAGGTGTTTATCGGGAAGTCCAGTCTATCCAGATACAGTCCTTATTCATTCTGTAGACAGTTCTGACCTTACACCTGTTACTACCAATGAGTCTCACTGTCATGGTAATGCAAATATCATTTTGGAAGACCTATTAACAACTCCTTTATTCAGTAAGGAGAAAACTTTACTCACACTTTATGACTGAGTATTACTTTTCAGTGTGAAGGAGTTTTTCTTCCCCTCTTCTCCTTTCTTCCCCTGATTCTTGTTAAGTAGAACCAGAGCACAAAGTTCACTACTGCTTTTAATCGATACCAGAAACAATGACAGGTCAAGCACTGGTAATTGGCTTTTTATGTACATGGCTCCAAAAGCTATGTTGAGTGTTACCTCAGAAGTGACATTTTGCCTGTCAGTAGAGGAGGAGTTGGAAAAGACAGGATTTGGGATGCCGAACACGTTTGGTCAGAATACCTTGCTGGAGCCCTGTGCCTTTCACCCAGCACCTCCAGGCATTCAGAAGATCCATAAAAATGAGAATGACAATTTCAGCAGTTGCATCACTTCCAAATTTTGTGTGCTGAGGTTTCAGCATTAAAGTGGGAGTTTCAACATGGGGATTTTTCATGAACATATTGTGTGAACAAGGTGTTATAATTGGTATATCTAATTTAAACACACTTGGCATAAAATTTTATATATGTGAATGTGTGTGTGAAAATCAAGCTTTTTTAAGCCTCGTTAGAGTTACTTGCCTTCAGAGTATTTTTATTCTGAAAACAGTGCTTGAAGTAATTCTAAATGGGAAATAACTGTAAAATAGAATAAAAATGAGAAATTACTTTTTCATTATATCTGATTTCATGTGAATGGATTTTTAACAAGTGGCAGGGAAGATAAGTGTCAAACACATTTCATTAACCAGTGAAAAACACAGTAATGGTTCCACAATTAAATTTATGTACTCCATAAAATGCATAAAATCCTTCTTTTCATCATAGAAGGAAGATAGAAATTTCACAAAATTCCAGTCGGTCCCCCATTCCTGGGACATATGCAGAACATTTAAAGTGGCAATATTTCAAAAGTAGTAAGTTTTACAGAGACTATATCCATTCATAAAAAACACGTTAACATTTCAAAACTGGAAAATAAGGTCATCTGGAAAACTATTCATGCGAGACTATTTCTTTTTTAATAGCTAAAAAAGTTTTGAAAGTCTCTTGAAGGCTGTAGCTTCAAGACAACATTGTTTGATTTTTTTTCCTACCTCTTACCTCATCTGTCACCTTTTTAAAAACAGCATCAATGGATCACAGATTCTGGGTGATACGTTTTATTTGTAATGGTGAAATAAACACCTAAGTATTAATTCAGAAGTTGCCAATTCCTAGTATATACAGTATTATCTGTCAAAAACTCAATAAATTCAAGAGTGTTTCTCCTGGTGGAAGGTTTTTTGGTATAAAATAGAGACCTTTGAATATTCTAGCCAAAGATCATATTCAAAGCACACACTTCAAGGAGGAGGGACGCGAGTCAGATTTGCTATGAATCTGGAAATAGCAGTAACAAAAATGTAAATATAAGCTTCTGCTGCTTTATTTATATCACAAGGGAATAAAATGCTTACCTAGCTTTTATATCACTAGGAGCTCATTTAATCTTTATTTTTTTTTTTATTTAGTTGATAGCAATGGAAAATGAAAATGTGTGTCAGGGGTCATAGGTGATTCTTGATGCTCCATCCTCTGAATTAAGGGACAGTCCTGCAGCAGTTTGGAATGAAGGACTTACGTAGCATTGCTAGTTATTTTGATAGCAGTTGGATTCTTGAAAATCCATGCTGGGTTTGCCTTTGTGCCTTTCTGTGTCACAGAGGTCTGCATTGCCTTTTCTGAACTGTGTTTTAGGCCCATAGGAGCTTGTGAATCTATTGTCTTGTGTAAACATTGTAATTAACTTCTGCATACTTAAAAAAAGTAGAGGCCTGGCCTTTGCATGAGATTTAATTCCTGGTTCATTAAAAATAGCTATCAGCTCAGAAGAACTAATTATATTTTCACTGCATTTTTTCAGTATCTGAGTCTAAGTCACTTACTTCTTTTCCACTTAGAATTCAGAGGACTTCTCCTTTTATAGTTCCTCAGGAATGGATCAGGCACTCTTTTAAAAATGTAACAGAAGATGAGGAAGCCTGCAGGGTTTTCCTGCATAATATCCAATGAGTGGGAGCACTATTTCAGAATGAAAGGAGAATTCTTACACATCTTTCTGTTTAAAAAGCAGTCCATCACCACAAGAACACAAAGAAAACCATCTCCATCTCTTGTGAAAGGGAATAACAGAACTCAGGAATCTGGCCCTGGCTAAAATTTCATCAGCAAACTTTTGTTGGAGAAAGGGCAGCCAGTAACACCAAATTATCTCTGTTTTCATCTAGTCCAGCCAAGAAGGTTTCTGAAGTAATTTGGATCGGCCTTTGTGACCTCCCAATTACCACTCGTAGAGGTTTGCCTGTGCGTGTCCTTTGGTAAAATGAATCTTCTGTCAAAATTTCTGTACTGGAAAAATACTGTGAAACTGCAATGAATCTAAAACTCAGGCCACTTATGTCAAATTAAATGTTCTGCCTCTAGTTCAAAATGAACAAACCAACCAACCACAAAAAGCCAAGGGGCAGCTAATTTGTACAAAGACAAAGTTTCTCCTGTTTAAAGAAATGTCCTGGATTATGAACTCAGCTATGTCTGTGAATTTTTTCTCAACTTCAGTTACATTTTCTAAGTAAGGATATTTGATTGCAGAAATTGGTCCACTCTTTGGATGGCAAATACTCAAATCTAAGTTATATTAATTATCTTCTCAGAGAATCTAATAGAGGCCAGTAATGATTTGAGCAAAAGTACAAGTTATGAAGAGATGATGTATGCATGTGCACAACAGTAAAACTGAAGAGCATAATTATCTGTTGTCCTGAAGTTCGTAGCTATCACCAAATCATAGAATCATAGAGAAGTCTAGAATGGAAGGGACCTGTGAAGTACGCCTGGTCCAACCTGCTGTTGAAAGCAGACCATTAGGTGAGGTTACCCTGAATCCTACCGGGTCAGTTCCTCAAAATCTCTAGTGATAAAATTTCCTTGGCTTCTTTGGGCAGCTTTTTCCAGTGATTGTCTTCATAGTGAAGAATTTATTTGTTCTGTCTAGAGGGACTCTTTTTCATGAAGCAAGTGGTATTCTTTGCCTCCTGTCCTGTGACTAGGTCTCCCTGTGACGAGTGTTCTTCTATATTCTCTAGAACTACCTCATAGAAAAAATTTCTGTAGCCCCTCCACAGACCTCTCCAATTTGGCAATCTCAAACAAATCCGATTACATGGAGATCAGATCAAGTGTACAGCCACTTGCATATTTAGCTGAACATATTTAAGGAAACAGATGCACATGATAATGGTGTTTATAATAAAAGCACTTGAAAAAAAAAGTACAAAAAAAGAGTACTGTGCACAGTGGTTGATGTTTGCTTACTCCTGTAAGACCAAGAATAATGAACTCATTATCACATTTGGTAGTTACGTTAGCAGATTTTGAGGAATATTTATCTGGTGTCTCATCTGAATTTTGTTCCATGTTTCAAATGAAACATTCTTGTCCTAACTACAGTAGGTCATCATTTTTGTCTTTGTAGAGATCATTTATGTGTTAGAAGATACTGTAATATTGGCCTGTGCCAGCAAAGTATCCATTTACAAGAGTGTCCCAACACACTGTAACACACCTAAATAGAAGGAAACACAGATTTGCATTGCCACAGCCCACAGAAACAAAATGCCATCTGCTGCACAAGCACCTGCATCATGATCTGTGACAAATATTTTTCAGCATCTACACATAACTGCTTCCACCTCAGGCAGCACTCAAAAATTCATATGGATCACACAGGTTGGTTTTGAAATCTGGACTTAAATTCATGTAGCATAGATATGTGTCAAGGTTTAACCCCAACCACACAGTTTCTCACTCACTCTGAGGATCAGAAGAGTAAAATTGAGGAAACACATGGATTGAAATACAGACAATTTAATAGGTAAAGAAAAACCCATACATGCAAGCGAAGCAAAACAAGGATTCACTCACCATTTCCCATGGGCAGGAAGGTGTACAGCCATCCCTAGGAAAGCCATATTCCATCACATGTAATGGTGACTTGAGAAGATAAATACCATCACTCCAAACATCCCTCCTTCCTTCTTCTTTCCCCAGCTTTACATACTAAGCGCGATGCCATATGGTATGGGATATCCCTACGGTCAGCTGGGGTCAGCTCCCAACTTCTTGTGCATCATCAGCCTCCTCGCTGGTGGAGTGGGGTGAGAGGCAGAAGAGGCCTTGACTCTGTTGAAGTGTTGCACAGCAATAAGGAAAGCATCCCTATGTTGTCAGCACTGTTTGCAGCGAGAATGCAAAACACAGGCCCATGTCAGCCACTGTGAAGGAAATTAACTCTCCCACACCCAACACCAGCACAGTGTGTTTCCTACCATGCAGATGAAACTAAGTAGTAAGTCAAGTTGGATATGCCTTCTGTCCCTACAAGTTTAGTGGTGATCTATCTCATGTAATACCCCATACAATGCATAGAGCAGCCTATACAAATCACATGGAATAAAAGTTTTGTATGTATGGGAAAAATTTCAAGCTTTCTATACTTAGGTACTAAGAGGACCTAGGTAAAAGTTATCTTGCTTTGTTATACCCTGAGCAGGGACACACACATTCTCTGCAGATTGAGTCATTTATCCCTGTGACCTCTCTACTCTTGAGCATTTTAAATACCTCTCACTGTCTGTGTCCTGATAGAAAGTCAAGATGATGACTTCCTCAGTCAATCACGACCTGGTTCACAGAGTGTCTTCAACTCTTTTTTACGTAAATGGGAGCTGCCTGTGGTGATAACCTTTTAAAGTCTGTCCACAATTATAATTTCCCAAATTGGCTCTGTTTTTCTGTGAACCCAACAGGGCAGATGAAGATGTGTGTCTCAGCTACATTTAGGTAAGAACCATTTGCAAAGCTACCTCCAGGAATCTTCTTTTGTGTAGAAACTAGAATAGGAAAGCAAATATTAGGAGTCTCTAAATTGTCTTGCCATGATAATTTCTTTGCTTCCCATGCAGAAGCAGCCTTTGAGGTTGTAATGAATTCTACCCTGAATCTTAAAGATGAACACATTGTAACTAGTCAACGTTGAATGTTTATATTTGTACAAGAGCAGAATTCATACATCTTGTGCTTCTGCTCACTTGAAAATATTTTAGTTGCTTGTTGTTCATCGTATATATAGTTCGTAACAAAGAATGATAACTAGTTTAAATGAAGTCTCAAGGAGTTTTCCTGGTGAAATGGAGCATGTAATGCATTTTCTGTTATAATGGATATTCTTTTGTAACTCACTAACCTTTGTATGGAAGCAAAAATGTTTCTGCTACTTATACCAAGAGAAAAATACTGAATATGAAAATGGTATTTTTCATATTCATTATGACATTTATATGTGAAATAGCTATTAAAAGAAGAGTTATGCCTGTTAGCATAAATTTATGTTTCATTTTCATTATCTATTTTAAACTATCCATCAAAAAATGTACTTACCCCTGGACTGTTTTAAAGTAAGGGTGGGGTTTTTCTTATCTAAGATAAGGAAAATATTGACAGTGTTAGGTTAATGGTTTGACTCTATGGTCTTAGAGGGCTTTTCCAACCTAAATGATTCTATGAACTTATAAACTATTTTATCTTTCTTACGCTAGAGCATCTTCTCAAATATAGTAATTTAGCCAATCTGTATCAAGAGAGAAAGCTGTCCAGGACATGCTCCCTGTCCTTAAAGCTGGCCAGCTGTCACAGCCAGACTTGTACATACAGCAAAGTTATTTTCCCTTCCCGAAACTTCCTACCGTTTAAATAGGAAGTGTCCCTACTGCCTACAGGGAATGTGCCCAGTTGGGATAAGTGCCAAACTGTGCTCAGGCATGATCAGGGAGAGTGGTAGCTGGCCAAGGCAAAAAGCGTGCAGTTGGTCTTGTTAACAACATCATGCAATCATTACAGTTCTTAGGCCCATACCCCGTTACCGGTACAGGTGTAGCCTTACACTGTCCCTATATTCAGTGAAGGAGTTGCCCTGAGGTCACAGTCTATCTTGCTTGTTTTGCTCATGTGTTAGTATGGGATGAGCCAATATCTGGAGATACCTTTTCCAGTTAAATATCAGAAGTGCCTAGATGATTTTACAATTTACTTCCCATTTGGAGAACTGTCGTTAGCTGAGGTGAATGCCATCATAGATGCTGTGGCCTGGATTCATCCTGCCTAACACTGGGAGTCAGGCATCTGATTTAAAGAACATACTGGATTCAAGTTCCCTATTCAGTCAATGGGAAAAAAGTAACCATGTGAAATATGTAGCCAACCCAAGGTCTGAACTGACCTCTTAAAAGTCTCTCTTTATCACTTTTGGCTATAAAAGAGACCATAACTAAATTACTTTAAGTGGGCACTTCAGTCTAAAGGCAAGAAGGTTGAATCTGGTCTCGTAAGCACATTCCTGGGGCCCAATTACAAATGCAGACTGCACAGAATCTTGGATTGCCCTTTTTTTTTTTTTTTTTTTAATTGTATAATACTTGCCCCTGCAGATGCAAAAATATTTGGAAATATGGCTAAAGTGTAAACCATGTAGCAATGCTGGCCAGTCTGTAGTCAGTATGAAGTAATAGCTCTGAAAAATTCATCTTATTTATCTCAGTTGATCACAAGGAAACTACAAGAATTTGGATTCCTGACTTCTTTTAGATAAACAGACTAAAGCTTAGCCAAATTTTGCTAGATAAGTTTTCCACTATTTGAATTGGAATCATACCTTGTCAGCAGCATTTGTTCCTGAAGAACTGATAGGAGCTACAGTTATTGGAAGGAAGTTATTAAGAATCCCACATTTGTGAAATCTTACTTAATATCTGTTAAATTTGGAAGACTTCATGCAAAACTGACGAAAAAGTTATCTAAATGAACAACTAGGGAATAGCAGTCACAGCACCAAACCATACTACACACAGCATATAAACCCTGTGACAGAGAAAAGTTGTTTATTAAAAAAACAGATCTTGTGCCTATGAGAAATGCATGTAATCTGGTTCCTCCATCTGTCAGGAACTTTTTTAGTTTATTTTACTCTTGTATTATCAGCAGTGCAGTCTCTGAGTGCCAGCACCACCACAATCATAGCTTCTGGTATATTTCACTGAAAATCCTCAAGTCAATGCTGAATGTGGTTAAAATCAATTTAGGTTCTGTTTTACCATACCTATGTGGGAGAATCTTTTATTGCTTGCAATGTCCGTTTCGTTTAGGTGAACCTAAAGGGCAAAATTCACTACTGGTTCATCTAAGCAGTAAAAGAGGACGAGAGGGCAAGCTCAAACATTGATCCCTTGTCTTTGCATGCTGCAAAACTCTTCCCACACTGCGGGCTCTCTCCTGTAGCTCATGCTTCTTTCTTCCAGGTAATACTTTGGTAAAGTTCAAGTAATATTTTAATTGAGAGTCTGCTTTCAAAGACAGAAGAGACAAGGCTCCACCAGGCTATTCTCTAGGATATACAGTTCTGTAGTGCTCTCCTGCCAGACTGCCTCTCAGTTAGGCAATGCTCAACCCAAATATCATCCTACAGAAGTGCTGTGCAGGAGAATTGTACACAAAATCTCTCATATATTGTTTCAGATGCTTTGATGAATTGGAAAACCCATAGAAAAATAATTGATGTAATTATGTCACAGGGCCACCATACAGGGCCTAGAAGAACCAAGAGGCAAATATTATGGCTTGAAGTCACCGTGTTCCATGTTACTTTAAGCAAGGGGTTAGGCCTTTGTCAGTCTTTGATATAGCACTGTAGACATACTAATAAGATCTACACTTCATAAATACTTCTTTTTAACACTGCATTAGTTTTACACAAATTCTATTTATCCAAATTTTTTACACTAATTTCCAGGTTGATTTTACCTTTGTTTTATTTCATTGTGCAGGGTGCTCAAACAAAATCAAAGTTTTTCTTCATTGTAAATGAAATTGCAGGTGTAAATAATAGTAACTGAACATCTGATTTGTGTTGAATTTTAAATCAAATGCAGGTGCAAAAATGTTGTTACAATTTGATGTCAAAGCTGAGTGTGGGATGTGACAGCTTACCCATATGCATATCTTCTTTTAATAAAGCTCATTCATGTCCAAAAATCTGCCAGGTCCCTAGGATTTCAGAATAACAGAAAAGAAAAAAGGGGCTCATTTAATCTGCCTTTCTAATTTTTAGTTATTTAATTAATGTCATTTAATGCTTATTACTTAGGTTTCATTCAGAGCTCCTTTTGACAAGCCAAAGGTGATGGCAAATCTGAGAACTTGGATAAATAAAAAATTCTGCAAAGCTGTTGGTTGAGTGCTG
Source organism: Dasyornis broadbenti (assembly GCA_013397935.1). Classification (NCBI taxonomy): domain Eukaryota; kingdom Metazoa; phylum Chordata; class Aves; order Passeriformes; family Dasyornithidae; genus Dasyornis; species Dasyornis broadbenti. The sequence goes on from VZRN01001760.1 coordinate 13,746, forward strand.
GTATCAGTTTGTAATGTCTTTCATCCATCTGCACTCTTGTGGTCAAAGTGTTCAATGTTGGAGCACATGGCATATCCTGCTAAACATGCAGCACAGATACTGTATTGTCATTTTATTCTTCAAATACAGCCGTTCTAAAGAAGATTTGCAGTGAAAAATGTTGATATTTAGCAGTGCACTGTAATGTACCAAACAATATTCATTTTAAATCATCTGCTAGTGAGACCTCCTGAACTTTGGCAAAAAGTTTGGACTTTTCGGTCACCATGAAGTTATTATGGGCATCTGGCCAGTTCCTAAATACATTGTGTGTACATCAGTGACAAAGCTTTTAATTTGGAACACGATTCATTTCAGCCTGGCAACTAAAATAAAAAAGTTAGGGCATTGCTGTAATTTTTTTTTTAATAATTTGATTTCATTGAAATACTTACAGAGCATTTGAGTGGATTTCACATACACTTGCCTCACACACCATCTAGAAATTGCATCTTTCACTCTTTAAGTTTCGCATATTACTGGCTCCTCTTCCATAATTACAACTAAATGAATAGAGAACAAAACAAAAAGTTAGGAAGGGTAGGTCTAACCCTTTAGATATGGTTAATTCTGTATCTCCTTTGGCATGTTCTCACCAAAGTGTCTTAGAAACTCATTGACTGTGTTAAGTTTGAGGTTTTGGTTTGTTTTGGCAAGATCAATACTTTTGAGGATGTTTCTGTTCCTAAGTGCAAATTGGTGATATTAAGAGACACTCACGTTAGTTTGCCCTTTGAACTGTTCAAGTTATCTTGTTCATATTATCAGACCCTAGAGCACTTCCACCTTTCAGACTGTCAGCTTCCACCTGAGCAAATAATGAGAATTCTGCATGTGCAGACACTTCTCACATCCTCCTTCCACAGGAGAGGGTGTCAGCTAGAGGGCAGGTGTGACACTGCCTTGCATTCACCTGAAGATCTGAAATGCACTGTGGCATGTCTCTTCTGCCAAACATAGGGAGAGATTATGGAAATGAAGCTCTCCTAATCAGCTCCTGATGCTTGTCTCATTCCAATTCTCTAGTGATTTTTCAGCAACTCTGCTATCAAAGGAGTTGCAGTATGTACTTCAAAAGAACTCACTACTTTTCATCCTGATCACGTTTACAGTGATCACTGTCTGGGAAACCCTTTTCCTCATGCAGTCATTACCTGCTGTCTCCTTTATTGTGTCCTTCCTCTCCCAGTCTTCCACTTTCACCACCATTCATACTACTGTGTGTATTTAGAACAGCCACTTACAGGTTCTCTTCATTTCTAAGAGCCCAAATCTTAATTATACTAAAGCTGATTTTGGCAGTCACATTTTTGTACAGAAACCTTGAAGACAAAAATAAATTTACAGCTGAAGCCATATGGGTGAGACTATACAACATGACACCTGTGCCATTGGAGAGAATTGGTACAATAAAGCAGTTGCTGCTGCCACCCGATTCACAGGGTGTGCAGGTCAGCAGGGTTTTCTTCAGAACAGATTCAGTCTTACAGTGAACTACCTGTCCCATCACACATGGGGTTCAAAGCCCCCCTAAGGTCCAGCCATTGGTTATGAGCCTTAAGTCTGGACTGCATTTTTGTGTAACCAAGGCAGAGCCTGCAGTTTTGTTTCCTCCAAGACTCTGGTTTGCTTACCAACACAGCACATAAACTGAACCAGAAGACAAGTGCTGATGATTCAGGCTTCAAACTGCTCCAATCCAAATGGAGATACAGCCATAATGCCTTTCTGTGAGAAAAGGATCACAAAAACATTCTCTTCACCTGTAAGTTTGTCTTTCTCGCAGCTGGCTTTTGGATTGATCCAATACAATTATGTGAACAGATCAGGGAGAGCTTGGTGTTCAGGGACCTGTATCTGTAAGTATTATTCAAACAACCACAGGAATCCCAAATTAAAATATCCTCTCTGACAGTCCTTTCGATTTAGGTGCTATTTGGAAAAGTTTGTCAGATATGTGTTCAGAGCGGACAGTTGTACCGTATATGTTGTGCCATTAAATCTGCTCCTGTAAACTCAAGAAGCATATAAGTAGTTAGATAAGCACAAATTCCTTCAATAACTTTTTAGATGTTAATGTTTTTACCATCCACAAGTGAATTTAGCCAGGCCAGGCTGACAAAATACTGTTGAACGTTACCAGTAAGCTCTTGGGCTGCAGATGGAGGTCTATGAGACCAAATCAGGCCAGTGTGCATTTCCTTGCCAATAGTAAGAGTAATAAATAAAACCTAAAAATCATACAGAAAAATGTCCCAATATTTGTGTTTATTGGGTTATTTGGGTCTAGGTGTTGCTAGAAACATTCTGCACCACCATAGCCCCATTTCAACATAATCCTATACCTTTAAAAATATGTGTTTGTTAAGTGTTAAAGAAAGGTGAAATATAAAGGTTCTAAGCAGCAATACAGAACAGGATGTATGTCATGTGGAGCAACAATTACACCTTAAGTGCACGGAGAAGAACTCAGGGAAGCTAAATGGCTCACGCTCCCCAATATGTAATATTATCACAGCATGAGTAATTGGAGATATTCTGTAGAACTGCCTTGACTCTACGTTATTTTAAAACCTATCTTAAATCACTCTCCTATCCCCTTCTTTACCTTTTGAACTATACAGTTTCCTGCTTTCAAGCTTTCCCTGCTCTCTTCTTTACTAAAACTTCAGACAACATTGCAGTGCTCTCTATTCTGTCATTCAGTATACACTGACTTATGAAAACAGGAGTTCATAGCTGTAAGTGACATTGTCTGTGCCAAAAATATGCATATTTATGCAATGTTTTCTTATTGAAAAATAAGTAGCAGAAACTGGAAACCTTTTATCCCTCTAAAAATAATCTCTTCCCAAAGCTTTCAGCAGTACAATGTTGCAGAAAAGCCCTATTAGATTATCCAATTAATTTCCTTGTCAGTGAACAATTTCTTTTGGCAATACTCTGACATTTCAGGGGTTCTGACTAGTCTGATTTTGAAATGATGAGGCACATCCCTCCAGAGATCTCTCTGAACACTCAGAGATCTCCCCATAAGGCTAGTAATCTTTATTCTCATCCTAGAAATTCTATTTCTAAATTTCGTTCTCTCATTCCTTTATTTGGTGTACACTATTGTATTCTTGAAGTAATTTGTTTTCAAATATTTCTTACATAAATTTACATCATCTCCCCTGCTCTTACTTTATTATCAGTTATGGTAGATGTGGGATAAGTATTGGGACCCTTTAGTCTTTCTCTTCTCTTTTCTTCCTTGTCCCAGTGGTTTACACAGCCCTCTCCTGGTTTCATGGCTCTCTTCAGCACTATTTTGTCTTGTCAGTGTGAAAATGGTAAAATGACATTTAGAAATTAATGCACATCCAGCTATGTATTAATTTGTTCTCTTCAGGGCAGCACAGAGGGGACCTGTGGACATCTGCACCATTTTTCATACCTCTGTAATGTCTAACCAACAGAGCTTGGTTGTGAACATAGCCTTTGGCTGGTAGTGTAATTGGTGCCCAAATTGGTCTTTTGATGCTATATTGAAGTCCAAGTTCTTGTTTACTTTCTGCTCTTATTCTTTATCTAATTTTTTTCAGTCCGTTATTTCCTGCCACTGTTTCTAAATGTGTCCTTTTCCTTGTCCAATGTGGTATTTGCAACTCTTCACATTTTAATATCCTGTGTGCTAATGTCATCATTTCTTCCTTTTAAGGATCATTAATAAAGCAATGAAACAGAATTGGACACAATACAGATTTAGGCAACATTTCCCTTTTATTCTGACTCAGCTTTACCATTAATCATTAGTCTTTGTTTGTAGCTGTTCCGTTTTCTTCAGTTTTCAGTCCACATGACAACTTATATCCAACCGAATATGAATTGGTTTTCAGTTTAAGCTGTCCTGTGACTAGAAGTTGTGATGTCGCTGATAGCATGACAGTGCAGCAGAGCAAATTTTCTTCTATAGCATGCTGTGGGAGCATGCATTTCACTAAGCAGGGCAAATGAGAGTTAAAGCTCCGTTTGAATTACTGGGCAATTGCCCCTGGTAAAAATCTGTAGCTGATATCTATCAGCAGTATTCCCTGCAGGTGCTGATGGTGAAAATGTCTTCTAAAATTTATGCTTCTAATCCTTTGCTTACAAGCAGGGGTGAGAAGGAGAATTGAAATTTCAGTTGGATGCTTGTTGAAATAGTATACAATACACATATAGCTTAAACTAAATGTGAAAAAATTAATTTCACTGCTTCTTTTTTACTTGGTATTTTGTTGCAGTAACAACTGAATTGCTACGTAAGGTAATCAAAATTCAGGAATCATACATCTATATCATATCTTGTTATATAATTTGATTTAACTATCATCTGTCCACATAGATAGATGTGTCTGCCTTTTCTGTATTTGGATGGGTGATATTCCATTGAATAACTGTTTGTGGAAATTATAAATGCAACATATATGATTTTCCGTAGCTAAGTATCACTGATGTAGATGGATTCTTTTGAGTTCTTTGTTATTACTTATAATACTCATCTAAATGTAATTGTCCTGTTGTGTTCTGACAGTTGGATTGCCTTAAAATTTCTGCCCTTTAAAGTGCTGTGTTGTCTTTGAATATCAGAGAGCTGTCAGCATATACAGAAAGATGTGCCTAATAAGAAAAGGTCATGGGTGTTTATTTGATGAAAGTGTTAGAATCTGTGAAGAAAACATAAAAATAAGCATATTGAATAGGACACTAATATGCTTTGTATTTTAAAATTAAAATTTTTATGAATCCTCACATTTTATGTCTTGCAGTTGAAGGCATGGTATTGTTAGGTCTTTGTCATCTTCTAGCACAAATCATTAACTTGTATCAAATTTACCTTCTGTAGGTCTTTGCTGCCATCTTCTGTTTCTTTAAATGTTTGCTGTTGTTATTATTTGGATTCTGAAAAATAAGAGTGGGCTAGTACAGAGCAAAATTTCCCTTTCTATTATTTTTTTAATTTCCTCATTTTCAGCTAAAGCAAAGTGAAGCTAATGCAGATACTAAGGAGAAGCTTCCATTGCGTCTACGCATCTTTGAAAAATTTCCAAACAGGCCACAAATGGTGAAAATCTCGAAGCTTCCTTCAGATTTCACAGTTCCAAAAATAAGGTATTGAAATATTTCCTTTGCTAGTATGCTGTAAACCTTTTTGGGGCCACATAATACCCAAAACATTTAACTTCTTTCTTCTTGTATGTTACGCAGACAGTTCAGAAAATAAGAAATGAAACAGAATTAACACAGGCATTCAAAAGATGCTGCATTTTGGGTCTACCTCATTTCCCTCTTTTGGGGGAAAAAAAGTTCCTAGCATTCCTTATACCTCATTCATGAAAACAGCTAGATTGACCAGAAGTGATACAAGTACAATATAATTCAAAAGTGTGTTGTTTCTCCTCTTGCGTTTGGATTTTAGTTTCTTGACTCACACAGACAACTAGCAGTCTAATGGACTCTCATGTAGGTTTTTAAAGATAGGGTGAACTGGCAGCAAATCATTAGAGGGGATAAAGCAGACCATCCAATACTAGTTAGTCTGTGATGACCTTGTCCCTTATTTGTATTTGCATAGTTGCCACTTTCCTGTGAAACTCACCTTAACTAAAGATCAGATGCTCAGTGATCTACTAGGTTATTCTTCACTCTGTGGGTGGTGAGGCACTGGGAGAAGTTGTCAGAGAAGTTGTGGTTGCCTCATCCCTGGAAGTGTTCAAGGCCAGGCTGGATGGAACTCTGAACAACCTGGTCTAGTGGAAGGTGTCCCTGCTCATTGCAGGCAGGGTGGAACAAGATGATCTCCAAGGTCCCGTCCAACCCAAATGATTCTATGATTCTGTGACCATCAGTTACAGTAGAATTATTTTTGCTTGGTGTCAAAAAAACCTGACAGAAATCCAAGGGCTGCTCTAGCATATACAGGCGGCAAAGTCTGCTGAAACAGCACAAATTGCCTGAACAGGTGTTCTCCATGCCCATTTCAATATCATCAGTAAGCACACAGCAGAAGAGAGGATGATGTGAAAGATTGCTGCCATTGTTCTGAGTCTCCTGAGGTTACATTTCTTTTGATTAAATTCACAAGAAAGCTAAGGCAACTGGTTTGACCTGTTTGTAGTACCTTAGCTGAATGAAAGGAATAATGCCAGTCAGAAGGGTAAGGAAAAACAACCTTCCAAACCTCAAGGAAACAATCATTGATGTTTTACTTTTAGTATCAAAGTCCCATTTGGTTATATATGGAAGGCATTCTTCTCCTAGTCTTAGTCTTCTTTTGGTATTTCTTTCTATTTGTGTTTTTCTCAGCATATTCTGTACTCTTTCATGATCCTATTAATTACTGAAACAGACTTCAAACTAGCACTAGCAAATCATATCTTTAAATCTGAAGCTATTGTACCATGTAGAAATATCTCTCCAGAGAAAAATTAGTTTTGACATAGTTTACACTGAAAAGAGGCAACTCTACTGAACTTAAAATACAGCAAGATGAATGTATATTTGTTGTAAACAGAAATGCTTCTGCATTTTAAACATGGCATATGTGAGGCACAGAATTGCTGAAGTGCCTTAATACTGACATTCAAAGCAGTTATATGAACAGATGTTGTTTGAAATAGTCAAGAAAGAATTTCATGCACAGAGTATGTTTTCTTTGGATTATATCAGCATTTGATTTACATTGAAGTAACAACTTGCTGTTTAATGAGCTCAAAAGAGCTGAAAACTGCAAAAGGCACTTGAAATATTTAGCACTTTAACTGGGAAATAAATAAATAATAAAAGCTATAGAATCACTTTCTTTGAATCTACATGCAAGCGACTCAACTCTCAATTCTTTCATGGATTTCTTTAATAAATGAATTCAAGTGTTAACAGTTGTTCTGGCACTCCGTTCATTTGTGTATCTATAGCCCAGTACAACTTTTTGTCAGGAGTTTATCCATCTTAGCACTAATAGATTGTGACATGTCATAAGAAAAACTAAATATTAACTCTTCTTGTGGTTTTAATGTGTCAATATCCTCTATTTGTTCACAAGGGAAAGTTTTATGAAGCAGTTTATTGATCGCCAGCAACAAGATACCAGCTGTTTGCTGCGAAGACTTCCTTCAGCATCTTCTTCCTCATGTGACCACTCTAAAAGATCAGCAATTGAAGAAAACAAATATATTGATCAAAAGGTAAATCAAGAGTATAGAGTAGTGTATGTCTTGCTTAGAGTATTGTGAGAAAAGGCATCAGATTATTCAGTTTGTCAAACTACATGAAAAGTGAATAAAAGCTAGGATGACTGAAAACAGGATAAAAGGTTATGTTTAATTTAGCCTAAAACAGACATCATAGCAGATCCTCTTTTGGTTTAATTTTTCTCATGTCCTTTGAATTCAAAATCCAGGATTTGATACCTTATTTGTTTAATGCATGCATCATCTGAAGCAATTTTTTTGAAGTAGTTTTGCTGTTAATCACTGAGAAGCTAGTGGAAAATTAAAATTTCTGAATATCACATTGGATTTTTAAGTGCCTTGATACTATTGCAACCTTGATAACTTCACTGAAGGAAGTGTGATAGAAGTGTGAATGAAGGAATCAAGCCTAAATGGACATCATTTGCTTTAATAAGCAGAGCAGAAAATTTGGATAAGTTATCAAGATCTCTATGTAATCACTGAAGATGAGTGAAAATGTTAAAATTATTCTAATTATTTAGAGGTTATTAGCCTATCTGTAAGCCTGGGAATCACTAGAAAACAGACCCTGAACAGATATATTTGATACCTATTGTGCTAAATGCTGCTAGTCTCCCATGGATGGTTGGATTTGAAAAATACCAATACTGTTTGGAATGATGAGGATGATAATGGTGATGCAGCAGCGTAAGTGAATGCATGTGACTTCTGACGACTTACAAAACTAAAGGGGCAGAAAAAAAATGTTTATGTGTGTCATGGAAGATAGTTATTTCCCAGATTTCTAGTGGCATCTACATAGATATCAGTCTTTGATCACTTGTAATATTGCGTAATTTAGTGACATTTTTATAGAGAAAAGAAAAGTACTTTCAGTACTGTTACATTTCAGTATTGTTTCAGTATTGTTCAGTGTTGAATCCTCTTTGAATATTAACATCTATGTTTTTAAAATACATTTTAAGTTACAGAATCGCAGACAAGAAAGAAAAAAAGTCAATGTATTGCAGTTATATAGTATAACTGGCTTTCCTAGTGTGTGTTTGCAACCATAACCCAGGACAGCATTCTTATAGGCAGGAAGCAGAGTTGGGAAAAACATTACTCTTCTGAGTATGAATGGAAATAGACAATTTGTAAACTAGTGTTAATTGCCATCCCTAGTTCTGTGCAAGAACCCATTCTTGTGGCTGATGTGTTATATGGCATCAGTAAGCCAAAGCTGAGCAGCAAAGCCTGAAGGGGAGGTCTGTGGCAAAATATGACATATCAGGCCAGGAAAGCCGTAGAAAGGAGTTGAGCCTAAATGAAGATCATCTGCTTTAACAAGCACAGCAGAAAAACTGGATAAGTTTTTAAATGACAAGCCTAGGCGCCAGCAGAATTATGCCAAATATCACTAATAATTGATCTCAAACACTATGCCAGGGTAATCAGAGTACATTTCTACCATGTAATGAAGAGATGAACAAAGACCATAAAGTTGTCTCAGCCACACAGGTAAGTCCACTGTATGCAATGCAGAGCTGTGCAGTGGCTCAGTAGATCTGTTTACATGAATATAATTTAGGTATATTAATTCCATCTTAATTCCTTTTGCTTGCCGTTTACAAAAGTGAATTGTTACTGTGTTTAAAGACAGATGAATACGTGGCACAGTTTATTCAATGAGATCTTGCAATGTGAAAACAGAACGCTGCATTCTTTTCAAAATTTTGCTTCCCTTCAAAAGCAAATATTCATGATCTGACTTTAATTTTTGAATTTAAATAAGCATTTGCAAATTGGTTTTGCACTATTCAACCTGCTTTAAGCACATACTTTAGGATTCCCATGCCTTAAGGGTAAAAACAATGATGAGTAATATTTCTGATAAATGTAGCTTAAGACAAGGTATTTACACATTCCTATTAAGAGGAGAAAGCACTAAGAAGGATTTGTGAAAGTAATTACTCCAGCTTTCCATAGTTACAGTTGTCAAGGCAACCTCACTTTTGTATGAACAAATTGTCCTAAAAATATCCTTAAAACAAGCTTGGAATGACTGGTTGTGCTTAAGTATGAACCTTACATCCATACTTAACTTTTCTTTGTGAAAAAAGAAACATGACAAAACATTTTACTGATCTCAGTGCCTAGTAGGATACCTTCTCACTGCTCCTCATATTAGTGGGATGGCTTCAGAAACTTTTCACATGTTTTTGCATTGTAGTTGATAAAAAAAAAAGTGAAATTAAAAGGTAGAATCAAAAGGTGAGATCCTGCTGGCAGATCTGACTCTGTCCTTCCTTTGCAGTGCCTCAACTGTGGCTAGTTCCTCCAGTTACTCCTGGGTTTAAGTCAGTATCTGTGTGTTCTACACATGCTGTAGTGATAGGAAACCATTAATCCTTACATTAGCTTATTTTTTCCCTTATTTCCACTTCAACAACATTCTTTTCTTCTTTCTCTAAAAATCTGCCATTATATGTTTTTGTGTTCAGAATCAATCTGCCCCATAATTTGTGATGATCAATAAAGCAGATCTTATATAAGTTCTCCTATAGAATGGATTTAGTTAGTGTTTTCAGTATTATAATTACCCACTTCCTTTAAAAGTGGTTTTAAGATCTAAAGGGGTAATAGATTTTCATCGCTTTCTTGCTTTTTTTTTTTTTTTTAAGGTATGCTACCTTCTTAAAAGAATTGAAAAAAATTATTTTTGGTGTATATCACCGTAACCATGACTACAATCCATTTGATATTATTTTCATCTATGCCAAATCAAAAGAACAGCTTTGGAAGACAGATTTCTCTACTGTACTCTTTCTTTTCTAGTCAAGAATATGAGTTCCAACAGTTTTTCCAGCTCTTCCAAATTTTTAAACTATTATGGAAGTAAGAAGCTAACCAAACACTAACATAAAATCATTTTTAGATACTTAAATGCCCTTTACCTTTTATACATTCCCTGAGAGTTCTCTGTCAGTGTATGGAGTCTGAGTGGGTGTGTGGATACAGATTGTACCATGTTCATCTTTCATCCAATGCCAGCAACACCTGGGCTCTCCCACATACAGGTGCTTGATAGGCAGCTTAGCACTATGCTTTGTTTGAGTTGTTTATTATTATCTGTAACATTTTGTGTGTAAAAGTGGGATTTTCTGAGGCTCTCTGAACTTAATACTGCTGGAAATGCAAGATGATAATTTTTTGCTCTCGACTTGAGGTCCTGCAGAGCAAATTTACTTAAACTCAGTGATCTTGCCACAGACCTACACCGATGTGGTCTGCAGGCCATGAGTTGAACAACCCATGGTTAAATTAGAGAAACCAGGACTGTTAGATTGATGAGCATACTCCTGTTGTAGGAGAAACCACTGTTAAGGTATTTTCTGGAAAGAAGGAAGGATTCTTGGAAAAAGTACGGGATTAAAAGAGGGATTTAAGGGTATTAAATGTACATTGTAGATGAGGGAAAAGGGGAGTTTTAGGGACAGGGAGGGAAGTGTTCTTTTATACTTCTACATTTGTATGAAAATTATTCACAGTATGCTGGGAATTTCCTTAGATAACCAATATTTCAGTAAATTCTTGGACAGAAGAACTGGATGAAGTATGGAAACATCATTTTAGCATGAGTGGGTGCATGAGAAGAAAGGCAGTTGGCAGAAAATAGGGACATCTCAGTGGCTCCGTGGCTTTCACATAGCCTGAGGTATAGTTGCAGCAAGTTTCAGGGGGACAGCCCTTCAAAGTGCTTTCCTAAGAGACATACCACTTTTGGCAAACCTTGCAGAAAGTTATTATGAGACAGACACTTCTCATCTGGGTACTTGGCCTTACAACACAGCATGTGGCTGTTAGATTAAAGTTCAAAACTGACAGACTCATGAAATGAACTTTGAAAATGCCTATGGCTCAACATATACAGATAATACAGATAATACAGATAACCCATATGCACATTTACAACAGTGGCAAAGCAGAGTGAATTACCAAAGAGAGCACAAGAGCATTTACTATATCCATGTATTTTATAGTTCAGACTTTGAGCATCTCCCATTTAATTGCAGGAATATAAGCAAGCCAGCTCCCCTATTTCTCCATTTGTAAGATTAATTGGATAGCAGCAAACATATTGTCTCTTTTCTCTCCTTTCTATCATCCTGTTTCTTTTCTGATTCCTCTCACGTCTATGAGTTTTGTTTTTAGTTCTGCAAGCGGTGCAGTTAGTAGCCATTTTTTTTTCCAGTGGGAAGCAGATGCAGCATTAAGGTCTAGCTCCTGGGAAAGCTTGACCTCCTATGCCATATGGTTCTTCCACTGATTTCCTGCTTGCAGCAGAACGTACCTTTGTGATGGGAGGTTGTGGTCAGGAAATGAGAACCGATCTCAGAGGTAGCCAGAGCCATTACCATGGATGACTAGGAATATTAAGCAGCAGACCGTGTGCTGGAATCTGTGTTTAACACATTTTGTTAATGTCATAGATACTGCATTTGTGAGCTGCTGAGACATGCCACCTAATCTTGATAAGATATTGTTGTTTAATCCAGATGTATGTTCTGTCGTGTGTTGGGTTTTTTCCTGATCTGTGCTCAACTTCTTTAACTATTCTTTTTCTTGAGGAAAAAAAAAAAAACACCAGTCATCTGAGAGTATTCCTAACGGACTTTTGCTTGCAGAAAGTGTTTGTAATTGTAAAAGGTGAAATAGCCTTTCAGCTTTTCTATGGCATAACTTTTAGTATGGAAGACAGGGTGTCCCAAGATATCTTTCAGGAAACCATCAGGCACAAAGACATAGTCATATAACTTATTTGCATTTTCTTCCTTAGAACCAAGGGTAAAATATTTATTCATAAATTCCAAGTTCCAGAATTTCTTTTTCTTACTGTGACAACTGACCCAAGTTAATCAGCCTCTCTGAACTTTATTTTGGGCATTCAGTTATGCAAAGCAGAATTTTGGCACAAAAGATACAATAGAGTTGTGGTCCTGATTATTCTTTTCTCTAAGTAATTTGAAAGAATAATTTTATCCCATTAGTTTTGAATATAGCAGAGACTAATAAAGTGTAATTTCACATGTATTTCAAGTAGAAAAGATTATTTATTTTTAAATACTAATAAATACTGCATCTTTTCTGAAGTAATTCTTGCAGAACTTCCTGCATATCAACAAAAATCATTCAGACTTCTTCATGTTCTTAATGTGTCTGAATTGAACTCTGTCCTACCATTTCTGTTTCCATATACTACTTATTAATTAAACATAGCCAAGTGCTTCAAATCTTACCTATTTATATCATTCACAGAATAATGCCAAAATCTATCCTGTTACAACATTCAGAAAAGTCATTAAAACAATGTACCTGCTGGAATGATAATGACTTATGGATCTCGCATTTTCTTGCTCATTACAGTCATGATTTTCAAAGAAGATGATTTTTTGTTCCATGTCTGTTCTCCTCAGTTCTTTCTAATGAAGTTAATATACATAAATACAGTGATGTATTTCAGGTTTACTGAAAATCAGCTGATCTCTTTGTCTGTTTTGCATTTAAAAGATTTTCTTATTTTCATATGTGGATATGTAAAAATGTCTCTGTGTCTAAATAACCAATTTATAGATTTCTTTCTCATTAACCATTTTACCAAATACACTTTTGAGCTGGTAATGTTTTACTTCTCTGACCATGTTTGCCTTCAGAGTGGAGAAGACACAACTGCAATAGTAGCAAGACTCTGTTTTTGTTGCAGTCTGTCTCTGACTTTTCATGATTTTAAATTGCTTTGTCACTCTTGCCTCTGCATAGTATATTCAAAAGTCTGCCTGGAAAAATGCCAGTTTTAAATTACATTGTAAGAGAAAGGAGGCCAGGGACTGGATTCTTTGCCATTTTCAAAAAGAGCCGTAATTCAGCACTTCTGGCATTTGCTTACTACTTCATCAGTTTTACCCTAAAATATTTCAAGCGTTTGATACAATGGCTATGAAGATGCATTAAAATACAAGGGGATGATCATACTTCTCTTGTTTCTTCAATCAAACAAAATATAGACATGGCAAAATTTTTAGTGCAGTTGTATTTTAACAAAGAGCACACATTAGTTTGGAGTGAAGGAAAGAGACAATATGGGATTGAGTTACAGGAAAGCCATTCTCTTTGAGCCTTGTACATTCCCTTTTCCTGCTTCTACTAAGGAATTCAGATCTCAGTCTCCAGGCCCTTCAGTCTTCTCCACCCACTCACATGACTCATTCACAAGAACTGATTAACAAATAGTAATGATCACATTTTTCTAGTGAAGGCAATTACATGTATCTGCTTGTATGACCAGAAGTAATAGTTTTCCTTACCTCCCACTTGAAACTCCCTGTCCATATCTTCCATTCCCAGTCCAGCCCAGCCTGACAGTCTCTTCTTCCCTAAAGCTTCAAGATTCTCAGCTCAAAATGTGGAGGGGAGTCTTCTCCTCCAGCGCTGTACACCTAGCAGAATATCTAAAAGCCCTACACCAGCTTGGCCAGGAGTCCTCAGTTCCACCTGCTATTGGCTGCCAGAAGTAATCTACCCTGCCCTCTTTATGACCTTTTCACAAGGTCTCCCTGGTTCCTGCACTGAGTAGACAGAAAACAAAAGGAAACAAACCTATCCAAGGCTGCCCTTCCCAAAATGATCAGATGAATTGCCTCTCCTATGAGAACAAGCTGAAAGAGGGTTTTTCAGCTTGGAAAAAGAAAGTTCTGGGGAAACCTTATAGCAGCCTTTCAGTAGTTAAAGGGGGCTTATACAATGGGGACAGACTTTTTTTGAAGGGCCTATACCAATAGGATAAGGGGTAATGGTTTTAAACTAAATGAGGTTAGAGTCAGGCTTGATACAAGGAAGAAATTTGTTATGATGACAGTGGTAGAACACTGAAACGTTACCCAGAGAGATGGTGAGTTCCCCATTCCTGAATATATTCGCTGTCAGGTTGGACAGAGCTCTGAGAAACCTGATCTAGTTGAAGATGTCCCTGCACATTGCAGGGGACTTGGACTAGATGGTCTTTCAAGGTCCCTTCCAACTCAAACCATTCTATATTTTTATGAAAAATCTATCCATTAAACCTATGAAAGTTTAAAACTCAAGTATGTCAAAGGGGAAAAAAACCAACCATGTTAGCATAAGGCATAAAAGAGAAGAATTCTTCTCCTTCCCCAGAGCTGCTCCCCCATGTGCCTGAGATGGACTCTCCCCCCTAACCTTTAAGTCTTTGGAGATTTTATGAGTGCTAATATTAGCCTTATCCACATTCTCGGATTTAATTGAGAAAGGTTCTTGGTTATGAAAAGACATGTATATTTTCCAGACCACTAGTCAGCTAATTAGAAGAACTTTAGTTTGCTTAAGAGAGAGGCAGCAATCAAGGGCTACAAAATGAATTAAGGCTATTTCAGGTCAATGACTCCCAAGAGTTAAGGAGATTATGCCCACTTCTCATACTAGACATCTGATCCAAAGGGACAGCCTTTGGGTTCTCGTGGCACTTAGCTAATGCTAGAGCACTTCCTTGACTGTGTAGTGAGCCTGTTTCTTACACAGGACAGCCTCACAAAGGGCCAGATTTTCAAAGTCCGAATGAAAATATTTCGTTCTATTTTGAGAGAGGGAAATGGATTAGTGATCTCTAGAGTTCCCTTGTAATTGCAGCCTTTATGCAAAGTTTTCAAAAGATCTTAAGAAATTCCCCGCTACCTATAGGATTTAGTCACTTGACCTGCTTAAATTTTTGCGAACATTTTGTTAGGTATCTACCAAAAACTTGAAGTCTGGCCTTCCATCACTCTTCATGTCACTTCTGTCACATTCATTTTGAAGGAGTCCAATCTCTTCAAACCAAAGATGCATAGGCAGAATGTTGTGGAACAAATAGTTTGAGAGATTACACAGCAAATATTCCTGTGGGACAGGAATATCCTATGTTTTATGGAATGTTCAAGCTTTGAACAGATTCTTCCCAAATATTTCCTCACTCTTACTTTAAAATTATGCTGATTTATTGCTTATTGTACTGACTCTTCATATTTTCCCTAGAAGCCATACATGTTTGAATAACAATATAATACCTAACAATCTGTTCATTGTGCAAGTCTGCATAAACCATCCATTGGCATACAACAAATTCCAAACTGTAACAGAAGCTTTGGATGATTTTTTTTTTCCTTCCTTGGAATTTCTGGCATGGCACAGCAGACTATTCCCATATGGTCCTGCACTTGCCTGTAAGAGATTAGTATTAACAGCACTAATCTAAAATTCCTAATCTTCATATAACATTTAAGAAATTGTCATAGAAAAATGTATTACGTGCACTTCTTTTTTGTCTTCACTGTCAAGCAAACATTTCAGATATTCATATTTCGTTATTTATTTATGACCTTGTCCCACCTTGTGTTGCAGAACACCCACCAACACTTGTCTTTTCTGCCAGCTCTGAAGTAGTCTGATGCAAAAATAAAACACTACATTACCACAGATGTTACCTGTTGCTAGCATACAATTCTTTATCAAATTCAAGTTGAAAATAATTGTTTTATGTAGCATTTGCTGGGGTTTGGGCACTGCAAACATGTTGCTATAAAAATACATCAAATCTTAGTAAACCAAAATATACAGCATTTCTCAAAATTTGAAACCATTGAGCCATACCCTTGGCTGGTATAAACTGGCATAGATACCCCTGAAGTCAGCAGTGCTGTGCCAGTACACGAAGTCTGCAAGAATGGTCCACAGTCGTTTCCTGACACTTCACAGTTGCTTTGCTTTTAATCTTATGCCAACAATTTTCTTTTTCCAGGATAGAAAGCCTGGGTTTTTTAAACACACTTCTAAATAAACATTATTATTGCGAACGTCTGCAGTACCTTTTCAAAGCAGTGAGTGGCACTTGCAGAGCAACAATGTTCTGTGTTTTAGCTTACTTTACAACAGTTGCTTTGTCCTTGTCAACAAATGGGATTTCATGGGATGTAGCATTTAGACAAAGTTCAGTCTGACTGAATTGAATTATTTTGTCTGCCTGAAGACTTTCTTGCCAAAGCAGCAAAGAAGGGTGTCAACATCTGTGGAAGAGAAGCACTTCCTGCACATTTCCTAATTCTATGGGCATATGTGTGGAAATAAACTCAAAGAAATTTGGGAACCAAGACACAAGCTTTATTCATGGTTTAGTAGCAGCACATGCTTTCCATCTAAAACCTTTTCATCCAGGAAATACTATTGGGAATTTGCTGACCTGCTACAGCAGGTCTTTGCAGTTTAAAGTAACCTGCAAGAGTTCTTTAAAGTGTGTTGCTGAAAAGATATTTTAGAGTAATCAGATGCTGTTAGATGATTTCAGGACAGTGTCATATGCTAAAAAAATTCTATCGCAGAAAGCTATATGGCACTGTGATTTCTACATTGAGTGTACTTATAGATGGCATAGAGAAGTAAATAAATAAATAAATAAATAAAGGCTAAGGCTAATAAAGATACACTGAGGGTGTCCTCACAATACAGCACAATCTGTAATAAAAAAACTCAGCAGGCTAAACAGATCTACCCTAAAATAACCTCAGTAGAGTGTAGTGTACTTATTTAATTTCACATTGTCTGATTGAGTAATGTCTTTTGTATGTTAACACTGCTTATAATTTCCTCTGCAATCTTGAAGAACTCGGCAGGTATCACAAGTTTTAATTGCCAGCATCATTCTACGCCAGCATGTGGCATCTAGACTGTATTAAACAAAATACTGATCATCACCCCCATTTTCTGTTTGTACAGTCCCATAGAATTTGCCTGGTGCTCAATGCAAATTTGGAAAATTAAATGGGAGGTAGTTTAGTTCATTTATCTAATATAGAAATAAGGGTGCATATTTTAAAAATCCATACTAATGTTTGATTTTCTTCAGCATGCATATTGACCTATGTGTGTTGCTATATGACTGACTACTGACACCTTTAAATATGAGAAATGGATCAATTGTGCTTATCTAAAAATATTTTCTTCTATTGCTTCTTCTGGATATTTTTAATTCAAGATAAATTCACCAGTGTTCTGCTGAAGGAAGGGCTCCTGATTCCTAAAGAGAAAGGAGGACCATTATCTTCAGAATTCATAATCCTTGGAAGTGCCTAGGTTGTTTTGTGAATCCGTTTTGGACTACTGAGGACCCTAGGCACCAAAATCTAGGATCACATATATGTCTGTGTATTTCTGGATTAAAGAAATGGATTCCTGGCTCCAATCTGAATTCCATCACAGTTCAGATGCGGACAGGATTGTAAAAATCCTTCAAAACTTCACCTCAGCCGTAGTCCATAGAGTATGCTTAGACCAAGGTCAGTGCCCAAGGATGTCCTGCCTCAGCCGCAAGTTTCAGAGCTAGTCCTGAAAACAAAGTTAAGGAAAAGAAAATGCACTCTGCACAAATAACATGATGCAACACCCTGTTCTGATACCTTTCTCCATTTCTATGACTTCTTAGGCATGGAGGGGAAGCCGTATGAGGAGCAGCTGAGGTCACTTGGTCTGTTCTGAAAAACAGGAGAGTGAAACAGCCTGAAAAAGAGGAGAGTGAGAAGTACCCCCATCACAGTCTACAACTTCCTCATGAGAGGAAGAGGAGGGGCAGACACTGATCTCTTCCCTGTAACAGTGACAGGACCCCCAGGGAATGGCCTGAAGCGTCAGGGGAAGTTTGGATTGAATATTAGAAGATGGTTCTTGACCCAGAGGGTATTTGGTCACTGGAGCAGGCTCCCTAAGTAAGTGATCACAGCACCAAGCCTGACCAGAGGTCAAGTGTTTGGACAATGCTCTCCAGCACCTGGTGTGACTCTTAGGATGTCCTGTGCAGGGGCAGGAGTTGGACTTCATGATCTTTTTAGGTCCCTTCCAACTCAGCATATCCTATGATTCTATAATTCTATTATTTATTTGTTCAAGAATCACTAAATAAAATCCATGAACAGCTTTGAAAATGTGAACAGAACCCAGTCTTTTCTCTCCCATCTCAGTGGCTCCAGACATGTGCTCCTTCCTACAGCTTCCTTTTATCTCTCTGAATGATGCACCTCTGGCTGTGTAGTGGCCAAATACCATAGTCCAGCACTGTTCTTGCACATCCCCAGCAGGCAATTATGGTGTTCAGTGAAGGCATCAAACACAGGGGATCAAACCATTTCCAGCTGGGGCAGTCAAGGGATTTAGCAGTATGTTTTTATGCAAAACATACACCATTGTCTCCTTTGTTAGTCTTGCTGCCTGGAGCAAAGGTTCAGCAGTCCCTGGTAGTTAGTAGCCCTTGTCCTGGACCTGCCAGCACCTTTTCTATAGATGTTCTTCTTCTTGCTGGCACTAGGTAGTTTGATACTTGGCTTGCAGAAGCACTAAGTGACCTCTCAACATCCTTGTGGAGTCCTTGGAAATACATAGACTCCTCATTCCTGCTTTCCCAGGGCATGTTCCCTTTTTGACGATCTGGGTTAATTTCCTTGCTTGGGCCACAACCTTTAATGCCAAGGTGTTTTGTCATCTGATTTAAACACTGAAGAGTGGTCTATGACAGATAAGGAGCTGTAGAAAATTTCAGGAAAAATATGTATGACTCAGCTTTTTTTACTGATATCAGATGAGCAAAAACTAGAAATTCAGTAGGGAATTAATACTTCCTATGTTTGAAATCTTTCCAATTTCTAAGATATTAACAAGAATTATTGTTAGAAATAAATGGACATAAGACATTACTTATGCAAGCACACTTTTTTTCTCTGATGTTTCATGTAATTGCAATTATTCTAAAGCATTTATTTATAACAGAAAGAAAAGAACTGAAGCAAAACTTCTGGTTTTCCACCCTCATTACTCCCATAAGTAATGGGAGTAAAGCCCTAAAAAATTATTAACTCACGTCTTGCAAGAGGTGCTCCTGTGGTTTAGAGGCTTCTTTCTGCAATTCTGCTAAGGGGGAAAAGGTTACATGGGATTCCACTGCCATTAAGTTCATTAACACTAGAAAAAGAAAATATGTGAGAGTTGCCACTGCTTTCATCATTGTCAGTGATATCTAAATCCATATTAAGGTATGATGCTGATAAATTCACTAAACCCATGTCAAGATGACATCTTTGTGTAGATTTTAACAAATGAGTTAAAACCTACACAAATATGTTTCAATATATGACATATTTATACCTACACAATATTGATTATAGTGGTATGTTACTTCCCTGTCTGACCATCCAGGAGCCCCTCTGGCAGTCACTCTTGCATCACCTGAACTGATGCCAAGGCCCCTTCCCAGCTACACACCCCACACTCACACAGTCACACCAGATTTTCTCACCAGCTCAACCCCAATTTCCGATAGCAGAGTCTCAGACATCCAGATCCTTAAAATAATTCAATCTTACTGCAATAACTGAATAACAAAATAGCAGCGGGAATCTCCAAGGAGGGACCCTGATCAAAGGCACCCCGGGCATTTATACCTCACGTTCTAAGCAAGCAAAAGTCTGGGGTCATCAGCTCCTGCCATGTCTTTGAGTGCCACAGGTCCCTGTGTCCTTTGTTAGGCAAAGGGTCATCAGTCCATGGCCTCTTGCCTTGGACTCAGGTCCTGCACCCCCAGAGCTCAACATGCAGCTTGCACTCTAGCGGCACACCCAGCTACCTACACTAGATGTATTCCTCAACAGGTATATCTCATACTATGATTTTCAGTTTGTTTTTAATGTTAACCATATCCAGGCAATGGAATTTTTTTTTTTTTTTTAATATTCAAATGTTCAACAAGTTTATTACTTTTCCTGTAATCTTAACTGAAGTTCCAATACCTTATTTTCCAAACTATATTCTGAAGTGTTGCATACCTCATTTCAGTTTTCAAGTTGCAAGTTGGCTAAGGAACCCACAGACTCTCAAAATAGGGATGTTTTCAAATCATCTGTGTTATTACTTCTACAGGCCGTACAGAAATGGGTTAGGACATGAGAAAAGTTAAATGGGCTACAATCAAAATGGCAAGGGGTAGGAAAGAGATTGTAGCTTGCTGTTACAGCTATGATTTGAAAAGCAGTATCCATTTTATTAAGGACAGCCAGTATAATTAACAGGTTTTTAAGGTATTTTCTAGGCTTCTGTTTCTCTACAAAGTATTCTCTACTCTTACTCAGAATCTCAGAGTCAATATGAGTCAATATGAGTCTTGAGAGAAGTACTAGCAAAATTATTTGTCAAATGACTCCAGATTTGAGCTAGTGTTTCAGAAAATGTAAAGAACATTTAAAGAAATGTGCTTAAAGATTCCATTTCTGATCAATCAAAACCAGGACACACATTCCTAACAGTTTCCAAGTCTCTCTCAACCGTTTTCTTCAAGATTACAATCTCCAAACAGTTGACAGATTTAAGTCTTACAATGTGCCAGAGGCTTTCTGTTCATCACAGGTGCAATTCCTGAGCTAAATTCTTCAGCTGTGGTTTGCTCCTTGATTTGCCATGTTTGTTAATCACTTGCTTGTTTTTTCATGTATCTCAGTCCTTTCATTTCACATTCAGGAAGTCCTGTACACAAGAAGATTCCTGAAACACTGTTCATGACCAGAGGCAAGCATAAGCACATTTTGCTCAACACATTTTTTCTCTGCATCTGTGAGAAAAAAAGAGGCATTGAAATGATACATCTAAGCTTTTTTAGCTGGCGCTTTTGTACAGTCAAGGCATGTCCAGAGTATGATCCAGCCTAGTCAAAATCCAAAGTGGAGAAGGAGTAACAAATTGGTGAGATTTGGCCAATTGGAGAAAAAAATAAATGTGTAATAAAGGAAATTCGTGCTACCCAACAAAACAATCTGTTTCTTTCTACAGAACTACCTAAGGATTGGGATAGGAAGGCCAAAAGCTGCACATAACCATTTTGGGTTTTTCCGCCATCCTTTTCATGCACTCGGCATCATAACATTTGATTGGTCTGTCACATACACGTGCTATATTTTAAGACAATTTAAAAGTATGCTGTCTTTTTCTTAATTTTATAGCTCCGTAAATCTGTTTTCAGCATCAGAGCAAGAAACCTTCTGGAAAAAGAGACAGCAATCAATAAAATTCTAAGGTAAGAGTCAGATGTGATTTGATATTGTTTTGACTGTCATCTGATTTCTCACAATCTTGTTTGTCACAAATGTTACTGGATGTATAGTATTCATAATAGTGTATCCCTTTGTAGCACATCTATTGCCTTTATTATCAAAGATAAATTGCGCTTTTCTCTGGCTATTTTATATGCTTGAACAGCAGAAAGAGAGGGATTGTAATTCTTCAGTATGTATTTGAATTGTGTCATGAAGAAACATCATGTTTCAGCTCTTTTCACTTCTTCTTCTAAATTAACCAAAACACATCTCTTCATAAGGGGTGTTATTTTTCCTAAAGAATTCTAGCCTGGTTCTTGCAAATATCTGCACATACCCATTTGCAAGGATTTTGCACTAGAAAGCACAGACTACAGCTAATCATATTCCAAGTACCAAATGGACAACAAATGGACCAAATGCAATCCGAGAAGGTTTCAGAACTATGACTTCTGTAGAAGGATTTCCTGAATGTTTTAATAATGATCACTCCTTTTGGTATTCCATATCAAGTAAGTATTCAGCACCATAAGTGAGTAATGCAAGTCTAAGTCTCCAAGACCCATTTCTGAAGTTATCATATAGGTAGCACTGTGGTGCAGTTTTTCATGCCACCATTGGTTTTACATGAGAATGACTGTTCACAATATAAGGTGCACTAATAATGCAAACAATTTGTAGGTCACTGGTTTTATATTTATGTTTGCGTTTTGTCAATGAGAGGTCCCAGGTAACTACAAAATATTAACAGGAATAACTGATCTGAAAGGTACAGATTAAGTAAGACAATGTTTTATGAGGGGCAGTGAGCTAGGGGTTCAGTGCGATTTCTGAATTAAGAAGTTTCTTGAATACCATTTGAGAAGTTTTATAGCTCTGCTTCTTTTTAGTGCTCTATAAGAATACAGCACAGGGAGAACTGTAGAAATTAACATGACATTTTTTCTGTCTTTAAATCCATGTAATGAAAACATAAAACAATTACTAATTCAAATGAATACTCATTGTAAAAATATTATTGATAAATGTAAATGCAATACCATAAGTATTCAATCTTAACAAAATTTACTGCACTATTTGTAAGCCTTTCTTTCCATTGTGTGTCTTGATTTTACAGGCATTACTGTTACAAACAGATTAACCAAAATACTTATAAAAATGCTAGTTTAGATATGGGCATCCTGGCAACATTTCAGGAAAACATTTGTAATGAAATTCTGTGTTATATGAGAACTGTGAAATGTTATTGACACCTCCAGGGTTACACAAATGTCAGTTTGTTTGGTGTGTTTCATGTACTATACTGCAAAGAGAAAATGTAGACGAGAGAAAATACCCTACTTTTATATATTGAAATATTAAAAAAAAAAAAAAAAACCTGACATTGTAAGAGCTCTATTTTTCCATAGATAGAAGGAAAAAATTCAATCCCAGAAACTGAAATTCAGAATTCTCCCATCATCACAGAACTTTCTCCTTTTCAGGAGTAGTCTGAAACAGTGGGAGGAGAATCCAAGCAAATCATTGTTTGGACTTCACTAAGTTCTCAGAAACACAAGGACGGAACCAGAAATCAGTCCTATCAGTTTCAATCCTGGTGCATTCCACTTGGTCCTTCAGATCATGGCTTCTGCCAAAGTCTTGTCCCTAAAGGGACTGCTCATCAATTCTCCTGAATTCCTCTGAAGAAAAGTTTCAGAGGCAGAAGAAAAAAGTTTTCATTTACTAATCCACTATTTTATTTTTAATTAATGTATTTAGTCTATTACTTTATTCTACTCTTACTGAATTTTCCAATTTCCTGGATCATCAGCAATGAACTTTGAGAAACACAGAGTAAAGGAGGAAACTTCTGTCAAGTAAGGAAAACATGGATCATGTGTCCTTTAATGGTTTCTTGAGCTGCTTTTAAGTAATTTACAAAGAGTCTTACTCTCCTCCTGAGAAAAAGAATAAGTACTGTTTATTGTTTCTTGTTATTGCCTCAAAATTGTTAAATAAACCCTGATCTATGGCACTTTCAATGGATCTGTTCCAGCATAAGAAAATCATGTTCATAGCATATCTGGTGGGCAGCCAGTGATGGGCTGACTGGTCCTGAGAACTGCCAGTATTTCCATGTTGATGACAGTGTGCCCACTGTTGATGCAGGGGAGTTTTACAAACAGGAAAATTCAAACTCTCAACACGAGAGAGTCTTGTTCTTATTTTTGCTTTGGTTGTAAGTGCCGTAAACTCCTCCATAAAATTAGGTGACTTTCAGCTATTCAGAGTATCTGACAAAAGAAGAAATGGCATTTATGCCAAGAACAATAAGAGGTAACTCAGGTTGTCCCTTCTGAGAAGTTTGCTTCTGGCATCTTTTTAATTTTTGTCTACCTGAATTAAGAAGCATTTATCTAAAGCAGTACATCTATATAGCAAAGCTGCCCATGGGCAACTTCAGCTTGATAAAATTGCTGCGCTGAAAGGGAATTTTAAGTCAGTTCTAGCCTGAGTCCACCTCTGACCTTTCCCCCCCTACTTTTTAAACCTTGTCAAATTGGTTTTTAATCAAATTCTGAATGTTTCAATATAACCAACTGTATAGAAGGACTGCATTACACACAGGAACATTCATGTCTCTCTTGTGCATCCTTCTCTATCCAGACCTCATTTTTTCATTTTGTATGCTGCATTGCAGCTAGACATCTTCCCCAGGAGGAAGAAGAAGGACATTAATAACCCTTGACCACCAAGAGAAACAGTTAATGCACTCAGTCCTAGGTGTCTCCCCTGCTCATCTGGTGTTACATTATGCAGTAAAACTGGTGTCTTGGGTCTCTTTGTTTTCCTTCAGCTTTCTTGCAGAACGCCCAGGGAAGTATCTCATTTCCGAGCATCCTTGTTTAGACACCAGCCTTCACCCTGGCACCTTGAGGTCTTTGTGCAGTTAGGCATGGGAACCAAGTCAGGGATGTAGCAACTACTGTCCTAGTACTTTGATCAGTGTTTTGCATCACCTCTGCCAGTGTCAGAGCATGGAGGCCTTAAATCTTCACATAGATCCATTCTGAGTTGGGGACTCCAACCCTGAAAAATGAGATAAAGTGAAAATGAGTTAGAGACAGTTAGAGCAACTCTTTTAAAACAAGATCCCATTTAATAGTGCCTCTGAATTGCAAACAGCTCCATTCCTTTCTGAAAATTACAATGCATTTCCCTCAGCAGCAATAACCACTTCTAGCAAATTTGCTTTCTCCTGCATATATTCAGTGCTTCACACTTCTCTCTCACTCTGTGTTGCTGTGAGCACTGCTTTTCTTCCAAAAAACAAGTTTTGTGCCTGTGGTTCTTCTGACCCTCATTTCTTGCTTGATAGTTATCTAAAAACAGGGTCTAGTCCTTTAGTAGTCCCGCTGGCTTTCTGAAGTAGAGAGAGTAGAGCAGATCCAGTCAAAATGTTGTATATAGATCAGCTCATTCTCTCCAGTGCTGAGGATAAGTTGTAAACAGCACAGAATGGTGGGGAAAATGAATAAATTAAAAGTAGTCTCACATAGTCCAAAATATAATCAAAGTGCCAATAGTGCAAAACCTGATTCCGGTGTCCATTACACTGTGCTTCGCAGAATCAGAGAATGGTTGAGATTGGAAGGGACCTCTGAAGGTCATGTGGTCCAACCTTCCTGCTCAAGCAGGACCACCCACAACAAATTGCCCAGCACTACATCCAGGCACATTTTGAATATCTCCAGGGATGGAGACTCTACAACACACATATATAAAATATATATTGTGACAGTTTGGGAAATTCCCTCTTTTTTTTTTTTTTTTTTATAAGTGGGCAGCTTTTTATTTGCTTTTCATTACAGCTGATGCTATAGTCAAATTGTAAACTGATGCTAGGGATGGGCAATAGGATTTTCACTGTTCTAGACAAGATTTGTCTGATGGGTTTCCTGGGTCTGAGGGAATAACATAACTCATGCTTAAGTGGAACATTCAGTTTCACAAACAACTAATTGAATGAAGTGCATTTATCTTTTGTTTGAAACTGAGATTGCCGGGGGGGGGGGGGGGGGG
>VZRN01001760.1:39272-63738 GCA_013397935.1 Dasyornis broadbenti
AGAGGGAAGAAAGAATTGTCAGAATTAAGTATCTTATTCTAGGTTGTTAATGTGCTAGAAGATAATTCAGACTTTGTTCATACCAGTATTTCTGCAAAATACAGTGATTTCTAGGAAAACTATAAAGTTTATCTCTGAATAAAATCTCTCTGAACACTAATACAGAGAATGAGCAAAGATCTTTTCCAACCTAAATGGTTCTATGATTCTATGATCCTAGAAGACATACCTTTGGTATCCTTTATTACAAACTGGTCTGTGTTAAATAACTGATTGTATTAGTTGGCTCTGAATCACTTGCAACAAATTTCTTGGCATACATGTTATGTTTTCTCTCTTAAGAGTATGATTTCTTTCTTGATAACTTTGAGGGTTTGACCCCATGCATTTCTCAGAATGAATGTTCCAGGTCAATTCCATTGATGATTGTTGTCATCAGGTGCAAAATCCAGACTTAGTCCCCACCGTCCTAGATCTCTACAAGTGTATGGCATCACTGGATTTCACCTGCCTTATGCAAAGACAAACTAAAAGAAATACGGAAATGCACATATCCATTGGTAAGAAGTTACTCTGTTTTATGGGTTTTGTGCCGAATGAACACCATATTATGGGTCACTGCAAAGCACAATTGTGAAGTAGAGTTATTGGGCTATGGAGTCTCCAACACTGCAGGTATGGAATAGTGTATCTGTCACTGATCCTATTTTGAGAGAGATGGTAGACTGGATGGCCACTTGAGGTTTCTTCTTCTACATTGCTTTTATCAGTCTTCTAAAATCCAATTAAAATTGTTATTATACATACATCTGTGAGAGGAGAAGCTGAAACAGCAAATCGAGAATGACAATCACAGTAAAAATTGCTAAAGCAAAGAAAGTCTTCTACTATAGCTCAACTGCCAGAGCAGTCACTAAAGAAAGTAAGTGATTATTTGGTTTTTTGCTTTAGAGACATATGGAAGGAAGCAAGAAAAAACATGGAAAACAAAAAACCTGGCTTATCCAAGTTGCATTAATAATCCATTTTATTTCACCAGCCAGATTCAGATTTCTTTTAAAAATAGTACATTTTTTCCCCCAAAGAACAGTAGTGTAGCTGTGGTGAAAATGTGCATTGTGCTTGCTATTCAAAAAGTGCTTCATTGAACTAATTTTATAAATGAAAGAAAGAAACACTACAACACCTCTCAGATGGATTCCCCATGAATCTTAGGCTGTCACATTTAATCATATATTCCAAGTTAGGTGAAATTATAATGAAAGTATAGAAAGATTTTGTAAGGATAGAGAGTCACAGAGAGTGAAAACAGTGCTAAATGAGGCTGATGACTGCACTGAAGTGCACCACACTACCACGGCTTCAGTGGGAGCACATTTCAGGGAGAACAACAAAAGTACTTAGTAACATATGCAGCCGCTACAGTTGTTACATAAGTACTCATTAAAATAATACAGGAAAACAACTCCAAATATATATATATATATATATATATATATATGTATATGTATATGTATATATATATGTATATGTATATGTATATATATATATATACTGGAATGCAAGATGAGTAAACACTTGTTGCGGAAAGGATGCCTGACTAAAAAATCCAAGCGTGAGCCACATGCTTACCCTCTGCAAGAAACCTCAGCATATTCATTCAAGGTATAGTATTTTGAAGTATTGATCAAAACCTTTAACGTTTTGCATTTGGTCGAAGAATGTTACTTCAAAATTCTGTTACTGACTTATTTTTCAGGAATTTCAAAGCATGAAATAGTTTGAAGGACTTCAAAAATGTGGATCTCCTAATTGCTTGGAGGTAATACAACCTACATGGTACAAACTATGTGGTATCCCACTATTGTTCTTGTTCTGTGTGACCTTCACCTGGCTTTCTGGTAACCTAACAAATAGCATTTTCTCTTTCAGGATATTTTATTACATTTGCACTTTTCAAGGCAAATTTGCTGAACTGTGTTCAGAGTTCTGCAAGGTGAGTACAAAGTCCGGAAGCTTGACATTTTTCTTGTCTCTTCTCCTTTGTTTCATAACTTCCTTATTCCTCTCCAAGTGAAAGTGAGCCTATCTAATATTTCAGAGAGATGGCATAGGAAGATGAAAAGGGCAATTTTAGCTAAAAAGGGTAATTTTGCCTCTGTTGTTCAAAAAAAGGTCAAAAGGTTCTGAGCAGCTACAGTTACATAAAGATGTATCAAGGCAAGAAAAGCATTTGTTTAAAACTCCAATTTTCAAACCACATAGGACTGAATTTTTAACACTGTGGCACATTGTGCCTGGTGTGGGATTGAGCTCCAGGCAGCCAAATCTGCCTGTGAGCTGAGATGAACTCCACCACCTAGTTGACAGAGGTCTAATCAATAAAGGCAATGGAGCCCAGTGAGATCTTTAGCTGACTACTTTGTCTTTAGATGCCCACTTTATGGTTATTTAACACCTTCCAAAACATCCTCTGGAAGATGGCAGGTAATTCAGAAATTTGTAGGGGTATTGTACCCAGCTGGAGCAGCAGCTGGAAGCAAGGCAAAATACTCCAATGTATGGCAGGTGGTGCTGGCCTCCTCTGTACAACCAATTTAATTGAGTCCTCCATCCCCATTGGCTGGGAGTGAAGCCTGGACATGTGGCTCACAGGCAGGCACTGAGAGGAAGCACGGAAGTGTACATGTCTATGATGAGAACACAAACCCTGCTGCAGGCTTTTAAACTGGCAACTCTGCAGTTCTGAAAACTTCATGGCACCTGCAATCTTTTTCAAAAGTCCCCAAAGATCTGCTACTCTAGGTGTCTAAGCAGCTGAAAAATATCCAGATTCTGAGTCAAAAGGATAACAAAGCATGGCTTTTACTAAGAGTTCATATCATACAAGGAAGATTAAGGCACTACTAAAGTGGAAAACGCCAGGAGAGAGGCTGTCAAGAGTAGACAAGGCCTTTTCAGCACATCATCTTTTTCTCTGGAAATACAAAAAAGTTTCTTTGCAATTACTTGAAAAAAATTTCTGCTCTCTATGCTAAACAACTGGTATTTCATTATTTCTCTGTTGACTTCAGAAGAGCTGCAGGGCTTCCAGAGGTATTGAAAATAAGGCAACGGATGTAAATGCTAAATATAGATTCAAGAATCTAACTTAGAGATCATAAACAATACTAAGTCCTTCTACAGGTGGTATTTTTTATGCATGCCATAGTATGCCCATAGTATATGGCTGTGTTTGTTTTATAATATTAATAATAATCAAATAAGCCATCTTGTTCACTATTCAGTAAAGAATTTATTACTTGAGTTTTTAAAGTTCTCTTTTATTATGAACACTAAGTGTTTATGTAATTTGGTATTCAAGTTGCTGTGTACAAGAACATGAAAAGTTTATGTTCAAGTTACATTTTGAGTTCAAGAAAATAATCTGTAACTGTTAAAAGCAGAGCATAATAATTTACATCTACAGCAGAAAAAAAGAGATAAGTTACCCTCTTTGTCACACCAGGAAACCTCTATACATAAGTCAGACCTCAGAACTTTT
Source organism: Dasyornis broadbenti (assembly GCA_013397935.1). Classification (NCBI taxonomy): domain Eukaryota; kingdom Metazoa; phylum Chordata; class Aves; order Passeriformes; family Dasyornithidae; genus Dasyornis; species Dasyornis broadbenti. Next base: position 42,817 of record VZRN01001760.1, read on the forward strand.
CGTTATCTGGGCTGGGAAAAATTAGATTGTCATTTCAATGGAGTTACATAGGATCTATTTTTAGGAAACAATTTTTTTCTTTTTTCCTTTTTTTTCAATCAATAATTGCAAAAGTATTCAAATATCTCGGTTGTTTTCTGACAGTGTTATGTGGTATCATCCTCCACAATATAATGCTTAAAATCCTTTGGTATTAAAACGTTCATGATTTAGCTAAGATGAGCTGTATTTCATAAGATGTGCAGTAATTTTCTTATATGTCATGATGCTTAAGTTCAGTGTAGCGTAACTTAATGCTTTCTATAAAAAGTGTAGCACAATATATTTTTCTAGCATGCTAATCTGATTGGCAGTGGTGACACTGACAAGCATTCTAAGCTTCTCATTTTTGTTCCAGATGCCAATTTGGGTTCCTACTTGTATCATTTATGTGTTTAAATCCCAAAGAAGGAGAAAAAGTGGAGAAGAGTGAAAAACAAAGCCACAGCGGGGAAAGAACATACCATGGACAACTTTGACATCAAGCATGATCATCCCGTGCTGTCAGGGCATTAATCTAAGCCTTAAAGCAGACTGGCAAATTGAGTGGTTGCACAAATAGTGTATAGTTTTTTTCATCTTTTCAGAAAAAAAATGAAGATTCAGTTCAATAAAAAGTATGGAATATTACTGGCTGGGTCTTGTGTTTCTCTAAATGGTCTCATAACACAAAATGAACAATAAGGAGTGCACAGTGTAAACTTTAAATTGAACCATTCTGGAAAGTTAAAATATGTTTCCAATGTTGAAATTCCATCTCTCAGCCATCAGAGGGATCTGTGTGAACTCTTTTAGTGGAAACCTCTCTTTTTCTTAAGCAAATCAGTTTCATTGTAGCCATTAAGATAAATACACACATGCTCTGTTTAGCTGTGGCACACTTACTGTTTACAAATACTCATTTCTTCCAAAATGTGTAAAATGTGTTTGTCAAAATTACGCCAAAAAACCCAAAATGAACCATGAACAAACAAGTGAGAAAACTCACACAACAAAATTCTACAAGTTAAATGCATTCCCAGAGAGCAGACGTTTCATATTACAGAACTTCAGCAATGTGCAGATTTTCATTTCATACCGTATATGGGTCCAGTTACTTTGAATACTCCAAGTTATGTTGTAAGTTTTAAGTGTGTATATATAGCCTTAAAAGGGACTAAAATTGCTGTTGGATTTGTTCTGTTGCCTTCTTTATTGCTGAGAAACTGGTTTTACTGATGGTTAGTGCGTTGCTTGACCCCTTCACACTTAGTGAAGTCTTGAGGGACCATAAATTCTACAGCAAACTGAGAAAAAGTCGTAGATGGCCCTTGCTAAGGCATGGAGAAGGTTCATTGGATGACCAGTTGTGTTGCAGAGTGGGGACCATTGCTTGGGAAATATTTTCATGAAAAGTCCATTGCTTTTTTATTGTTATTGTCTATTGTTTGTGAAGTGCTTGCTGCCCACAAAGCCAAGCTGACTTCTCTGACTGTGTTACCTCTGAAATTATTATTTTTACTGAAAACTCTGTGTCACCATCTTTATATTTCTTCATAGGGCCTGCACTAGACAACGCATGCTGAGTGGATCATTTGAGGGGCAGCCAGCAAAGGAAAGGTCAATACTTAGTGTCCAGCATCATATACGACAAGAACGCAGGTAAAAATGGACAGTAAGGATGGTTTAAAAATATTCTTAAAATAAAGGTGACAAAAGGAATTAAATTTGAGCAATCCCTAGCATGTGAAAAGCCAAAACTACTTACTTGTACAAAGAACTGAATTCTACATTCTTCATTGCAACCATAATGAAATTCATTGTACTATATAAATAGAAAAAATGCCTTTTTATTTCAAATGTCATTTCCTTTGCCGACTACAAAGCTATCAATTTAAAGATCAGAAGGAAAGAAATTGGCTTATGTTAGACCAGATTGAAAACAATTGAAGAGCATATAAGCTTCTGATGTTAGCAAGAGAAAAAATGATAAGAATTTGTGATACTGGGTGGCTGGAGAGCAGTGCTTTATAATGGTCATCTTATAAAGGTCAAAATTTCATCTTGAGATGTATTGTTAAATTGATTATGATTGTTTCAGGTCACTGAGACATGGTTCGAACAGCCAGCGAATCAGCAGAGGAAAATCTCTTGAAACATTGACTCAAGATGTAAGTCCTCATAGAAATGATGGTTCCAGTTTGAGAATATAAGAAATAAGAATATAAATACTATCAAATATATTCTTGTGTGAGACTAATTTCTATTTCTGAACTTGCTTACAATTTGTCTTTTGAAATCTTGAAAGGAAGTCATAAAATAAATGCTGTAACCACATTAGAATTATCCTCAAAATAATTGACATGGTTATTTCACCGATAGACTTACTGGTTTTGGAATACTTGCTGAGATAGATTCACTGAATCTGTAGACACTGCATTAGGAATACAGCAATTGCAACCCAGGACACCTTAAAAAGCCTTACTCTGGAATTAGACAAATCACTCAGGCTGGCAAAACAGCACTTCAAAATTTCTGATGGAAGTTTAGCAAAAATTTCCAAGAGCAGCAGAACTGTCAGACAAAGGGACAAAGACCAAAAGGGAGAACAGTAATCATGGATTTCACTGTGGTGTAATTTCATGCAGTTAAGTGCACTTTCATTTCTGCAAATTCATATGATATTTTGTGCATCTCTGTGACAATGAAAATTCCAGGGGCAATATTAGTCACCCCAGTTCCGAACTATCTCAGTCTTTAAAGGCAACTAAAACAGATGTGGCTTTGCTAGTGTCCAAAAGTAAGGATAACACCAGCATTACCCCACCAGGAGTGCTCCAAGGACTCACATAACTCAGAATAGTAATGCTGATTGTTCCCTCCTCTGAATGAGCTCAGACAGCGTCCTGCCTCCCTCACTCCCTCCTTCCCTCCCTCTGCTTCATCCCTGCACTCGGCAGTCACTTACCTGTATGATCTGCATGCCTCGCAGCCTGGCAGCTGTGCAGCAGACTTGAGAAGCTGAAAGGGTGTCTAAAGCCTTTGCTTTCCCGGTCTTTGCCCGTAGTAACTTTGATGGTATTCATTCCAGTTCAGAGAAATTGGCTGGGCTTACAGGACCTCTGTTTTTAAAGTTTAAAGTTAGATTGGATAGAGCCTCAAGCATGAAATTAGAACTGAAATTAACTTTGATGAAAATAAGGAGCCTTATGCTGTAGATAGAAAATACTGTGCTATATGCTTGACTGAGTTGATATGCAGTACATTTGGAAAGAAAGATCTTTCATTTGAATATTTCTATGTAAAATACCATATCTTGCTTTCATCTGAAACATTAAAAAACAACAACCCTCAGACCTGAATTAAAAGGAATCATTTTGCTTCTAGCACTCCAACACAGTGAGATACAGAAATGCACAGAGAGAAGACAGTGAGATAAAGATGATCCAAGAAAAAAAGGAACAAGCTGAAATGAAAAGGTATTTAAAAATCAAAAGTCTGAGTGCACATTTTCTGTATTAACTATTCTCTGTATGAAGTTGAAAGCATTAAGAGTTAACATGACAAAAAAGAACTATGCTTAAGGGATATTTTTGCCAGGTATAATGTGTAACACTTAATAATTTACATTTTTTCAAAAGGAAAGTCCAGGAGGAGGAGCTGCGAGAGAATCACCCATATTTCGATAAACCCCTTTTCATAGTTGGCCGTGAGCACAGATTCAGGAATTTCTGCCGCGTGGTGGTACGGGCTCGCTTTAATGCGTAAGTTCATTTCATAGCAGCATTGGTTCCAACGGATGTTTACCTCCATGTCCTTAGGAATCAAGCTCTAACTTGTCTTTTACAAGGAAAACTGCATATAGTGTGGTCACCAGACAAGCTGGCAGCCTGTTGTCTGTGGTGTAGTCTTGCTGTTGATGGAAAGGAAGCAATAAAATGCTGTGTAAGGGCTGATGTGTTTGAGCAGTCTGTGATGCTGAGATGGACAAGACTGTGGGGAAACTGCAGGCATGAGCTGAGAGGAAAGGTTAATGTTTCCCACTTTTAGACTTTTGGGAATCAGCTTGCTATTCTCTTCCTATTCCTCATCATAAGGTGAGAAGTTTCGATACACCAACAGTTACTCATAGACGAGAAAAAAGTGAAGAGAAATGAATTTGCACCTATGCTCACCTGAAGGCTCTGTAGCCCATAATTAGGGACACACAATAGGATGGGGAGGTGTTCAGCTGTGGGAGATAAAAGGAGAAAAGCTGAAACCCAATGAAAGCCTTGAAGACTCAGCAACTAAGCTGTAGGTGTATGTGAGTGTGGCAGATGAAGATCCATGTACAAGCAGCTTGATATAAAATCATCTTACAGCTCTTCTTTTAAACCTCTGTTTATTGGTTTTGCTGGCACCCTAAATTTAAAGGGTTAATGCATGTCACCTTGCCAAGAGACTGTAAGACAGAAGATAGCCCAAGGCTATGAGCTTGGCACTTGGAAGGACTGATTTCAGCAGCTGCTTTAACATTGATTTTCTCTGTGCCCTTCAACAAATTACTTCTAGTTAGCATGACAGGATAGTTAGATACTCATTTTTAACAATACCTGTATTTAAGTGTTCTGCCACCTTTGTAGGGACATGTCCTTGAGTCATGTCCCCACTTTTCTATGCAACTGCTAACTTGGTTGTGGTGCACTGGTCTATGAAGCAGTTGCAAACAAAAACAGAAAAACAAAACACACAGTCATTCCAATCTACTTATCAAATACTTGTCAGTGTCTCTTAGCATTGTGGAGGGCCCAGTGGTAACAGAATATTTCTATTAAAAGAGTTTTAAAGAAAATGTTTGCAATTATAAGAATAAACTGATTTTCTTGAACAGTCTTCTTTTTTTTTCATTTACTTAAATCCTACCTGCTTTATTTGTTGTCCTATCTAGTAAGTAAGATATTCTAGATATCTTTTTCAAGTTGATAGGATACATATTTTCTTCTAATAAAAAAAGCCAAGGAATGCTGCTACGCATAATGTAGGGAGAGCCATGAGTTTAAGAAGCAAATGTCAGTGGATTCAGTGGGAATGCACTTGATCCAGTATGTTCTGGGTACTTACTGGTGTAAATCGGTGAACCTGGCCTGTGAAAGATGTTTCTTGTTCTCCTTGAATGTCTTGTGCATTCCTGTAATTCATAACCATGAATTCTCTCTGGTGGTAATTCCTCAAGTCTGTTCAGTCCATTTTTCACTTTAAGCTCAGCAAGGAAGTAATGACAATTTCACATCCCAATGGCTAGAGCCCTCCAATGAAATATAGGATATGTCAGTGCAGATCCTGTCTTGGCATGATTTCCTATGGGAGTTGGAAGATGAGTAAAAGTGCCTATAACAAGTGGGTCAGGGGAGGCTTCTTGGACAGTATTCTTGTAGCTTCTCCTACAGCAATTGTTTTGCTTTGTATGAAATTGATAAATAATTGCTGCAGCAGGAACTTAACTCATGTCACCCAGATATGTGCATATTACTCGTAGAGTGGTTCTCACTCTTTGCCTGCCTAGTGGGTGTTTGGTTATGGTAGGTAAAGCACAGCAATTACGTGGGAAAATTCAGATATAGAGAATCTAAAACTCTTAATCAGCAAGAGGTTGAAGAAGTAATAAAAGAATAAAAGACATAGAGCTTGTAGAAGGGGGTGTGTGTGTGTGTGTGTGTGTGTGTGTGTGTGTGTGTTTATTAACAGAATGTCATACGATCACAGAGTCAGAAAGTGGTTTGAGTTGCAAGGGGTCTTAAGGATCATCTAGTTCCAACTCCTTTACCTTGGACAGGGACACCGTTCACTAGGCCAGGTTTCTCAGAGCTTAATCTAACCATGAGGTTTTGAAGTAAGTGTAAAGAGCATTTTGGTACATCAAATTCAGTAGCAGGTTATCTCCCTTATTTCCAAGCAAATTACAAGATCAAGTCCTTATTTACAAAAGCAAGACCCAAAAAAATGTCAGTTCAAAGACTCTTAGAGGAATTACAGGTTAAAGTGATACTAGCTGTGTTGATAATATGACTGAAATTGCATAGAATTAAATGAAACTTATATAGATATTTAAAATAAAGACAAGATAAAATGGAGCCTTGAATTTGGACAGAAATTACTTTGAGTTGATGGATGCATGGTATAATTATAATGCTGACTAAAATAAAATGTAAATGACTGTATCTTTTCTTCTTTTTATAGTTCTAAAACAGATCCTGTTACTGGAGCTGTGAAAAATACCAAATACCATCAGCTTTAGTAAGCATTGCAAAAGAAACTTTGCTTGGTCACATAAGCCTGCAGTCTAAGTGTGTGTGCACACACATGCATGGATGTGTTTAAATGTGCATGCACATGTGTGTATGTCTTCTTTTGTTTTCTACCAAAAAAGGTTTTTCCTACTATGGAGTTGTCTGGGGAGAAGGATGAATAGGGAGAGAATTTTTTAATCAGACTTTTCTTCTTCACTTGCATGTAACTTCTCTAGTTTTACTACACATTTCTGAATAACGGAAATCTTTGACACTTCTCAACTCAATTTATTTTTCATAGGGAAGCCTTAACTGTAGTGTAGGCCCAAAACAAGTACACAGAGCTCTAGGCATTTCTGTAATGACTTTTCCTTTTATATCATTCGCAGTGATTTGCTGGGTTTGGTTACTTACCTGGACTGGGTCATGATCATCGTTACCATATGCTCCTGCATTTCCATGATGTTTGAATCCCCCTTTAGAAGAGTTATGCATGCTCCAACACTCCAGGTACTGCCACTGAATCATTTTACAATTATTGAACCACAGTCACCTTGTTTTTCTCCACTGCCTAATCCTAAATTATGGTTGTTCTCTGCTTTGATTTTCAGATTGCTGAATATGTTTTTGTAATATTCATGAGCATTGAGCTTAATCTGAAGATTATGGCAGATGGCTTGTTCTTTACTCCAACAGCTGTCATTAGGGACTTTGGAGGAGTTATGGACATATTTATATATCTTGTAAGTTTTTATATTTATGGAAGGTTTTTGTAGTATTCTTAATTTTGATATATTTGATTATATAAATGCTTAGTAGTGTGAAACAGTTTGGCTGTGTATCCTGATGCAAATACAGCAGTGTAATTTGTGTTCAGACACCATTGTTTCATGTGCAGTCCTGTCAGTTATGTGTACAAATACTTGTTAGCCATCTAAAAATACGCTGATGCGATAAACACCTGGCAATTTAGTGTAGGGTCATTATATGGCCCCTCTAAATTCTTTATTTGTGGCTATGTTTTAAGTATCAGATCTGATTTCATTCCAAAGTAAACTCAAGATCTCTGACCTCATTCAGCATTTTTATGCAGGAGAATCTTTGTTTTACCTGTTTCATAGATTTTAATTGCTTCTTCCCCTCTCAACAATATTTCTGCTCTATTGAAGGTGTTTCAAAAACCTTTACCATTTGACAGTGGGCAGATCCTTCTTGCTGGTGTTGCTACAGAAGAAACCAAAGCAGCATCTTTCTATATCCCATAGCTATTAGTAGTTGTTCTCAGGAAAAAAATTGCTTGACTCTTTCTGTGAAACAGTCCCTTTGTTTCTGGGAAATGTCCTGCGTTCCTCTCAAATACAAGAGAAGGGTGTCCATTTCCTCTTCACATATGACAGTAAACACCACAGAATATGTCAAAACCAGTGCTCAGTATAATACAGTATGAAATATTTTCTAACTGAAGAAATTACTGAGAAAAATGGCTTTGATGGATTTAGATTAAATCTTTCAGAGATTAATCCACCAGGCAGATGTGTTGCATAAAAATTGTCACGATCAATTTCTATCAAAGATTCCCATGTTAACATAAATAAAAATATGCATACTTGTACAAAACTCCTACTGTAGTATGCATAATTCCTATGTGCATTACTTTCTTGAAATCTCTGAATCCCTCTGCTTGTCTGAAGGAAAAGGTTAGGTGGTGTAGCTTGCATATTCCAAATGTGACTGTGGTGGTCTTAAAAGAGTGTGGAAGAAAGTCAGAAGCACCAGCCAATCTCTTTTGGTGGGGTGGCTGTCTTTTATTTTAACAAATTGTATTATGTTTTAAATCAATGGTGATATCATCTTGATCCTCCATTTTTTGTGCACTTACTTCTTTGTAGTACTCTCACCTCTGTCCCCCTGTAATAACACTGGCTTTTAAAAAATAAGAAGCGCTTAAGAGACTTTAAATCAATAACCATTTGTCAGAGATTGTTCAGGCTACACAACACAACTATGCCATTTGAAAGCACTTTCAAATACATAGCATTTGTGTGATGAAACCACATGGTGACAAAACTACTTATGCCTGTAACAAAGGGGTAGGAAAAATGGTCAGGAAAACTGTTAACAGACTTTCCAGGTGTGGATTTCTCAGTTTCAGGATAGAATCTCTGAAATTAGAAGAAAGAAGAGAAATAATGCTGCCTGCTCCAAGAATATAGTTTGTGTCCCTCTTTTGAATCAGCTACATTGATTTCTTCTTTTGGAACTGTTCCATCTGGTTAAGAGTATAAAATAGATTTTGAATCAAAGGGGGAGACAAAGACAAGCTGATGCCCATTAGTTAGGACAATAAGCCAGGACAGAAGAGGTCTAAGCCCTTTTTCCAAATTAGATGCTTTTTTGCTTTACTCTTTTCTGTAATTTTAAGGTAGAGAAGTGTTCATTGACCTTCTGTGCTGTTTCTATGCCAGGTAAGACATTGTAAGCCTGATCCTTCTTTGCCTCTTCCTGTCCTGTCACCTCCAGGTGAGTTTGATATTCCTGTGCTGGATGCCTCAGAATGTCCCTGCCAAATCCGGAGCTCAGCTCTTAATGGTGCTCCGCTGCCTCCGGCCTCTTCGAATTTTCAAACTGGTCCCTCAGATGAGGAAAGTGGTGCGAGAGCTGTTTAGCGGCTTTAAGGAAATTTTTTTGGTATGTGCCAATTATCTTTTTCTTGTTAATATATATGGAGGAGTAATAAGATAACATTTTGATATAACATTCATGTTTTCTGTGCTTTTCACCATTGTTGTCTGTTTACTTTTCATTGTGGCTATCACTGCAGATGACCACAGAACAGGCTAAAAGTTAGAATATAAGTAAAGTGCTCATAGTGAATAAAGCTGCTATAATAATTCTTTTGTAAATTATATTACTTGTTCAGCATACATTTGGTCATTGTTATATAGCAGGACTACTGAAAAAGAAATCTACCCCTTATTCATAGTTCTAGTTGGTCAAGGAAGATGAGGAGTAGTATATGGCAGCTCTGCAAAAACAAAAGTAAACCTGATATCTGAGCTGAAGGTCTCTACCTTCAAGCTTTTTGAGAGACAGCCAAAGACAGTACAGCTGTTCATCACAGATCTGGATATCATTCTTATGTCATTGTTATTATGATCATGGTCATGTACTTATAGTAATAAAAACAGCAATGGAGTCTGTGATTGCTTGATCAGAATATAATCTGTTGTCATGGGACCCTGTGTGATATTGGTCAGCCTAAACCACAGCCAACTTATTCCTTAGCAGAATGCTGTATTAAGTCAGGTTGTTATAAAACACTAAGCTACAAAATATTTGTAGACAGTAACACAGCAAGGACAAAAAGGAAAAAGCTAGTTGGCATTTCATAGACATTGTATTCTATTAAAGATATTTACATCTTAATTTGCTCATGCTTATCTTTATTGGAGCTATCCTGGAATTAAATATCTAACAATGGCTTGCTCAGATTAATTAGTGAAGACTGATTCAGCAAAACAGAAGCAGTGCATATTTAAGCACTTGAACAGCTCTCTTTAAAGGAGAGGCAATTCTTATGCATACATAATTTAGCAAAGTGGTACACTTAGTGCAAAAAAGCTTTCTTCCTTATCTGCAATTCTTAGATCCTGTGTTAAAAATAAGACTAATATACCATAGCACATGGTTACTGGATCAGAACCCACAGTAACATGTCTGTCAAATCTCCAGGCTTATGCCACAAAAGGATCCTCCCTGCAGTTTACCAAGGGAGCTGATCCCCTTTTTCAAGTCTGCAGAAGGAGAGCTTGACAAGTCTAACTTCATTTTTACAGGTTTCTATTCTTTTGCTGACGTTAATGCTTGTGTTTGCAAGCTTTGGAGTGCAGCTGTTTGCTGGAAAACTGGCTAAATGCAATGATCCTCACATCATCTCTAGGGTAAGAAAACTGCTGTTCTGCTTCAAAACAATGGTATGGTGTGCCATTTTTGCCTGCTGGGGAAAGCAATGGGGGCAGTCAGAGCTATCATATGAGAAATGGAAATCCTGGGCACTTTCTTGTTCAAAAGCAGCATGATGGGGGGAAGGTAACAAAGGAGTCAGCAAATGAGGGTAAGGATGGGTTAGCATATAAAAAGTAAAGCAGGTCCAAATACTGGGGACTGTCTTAAAAAAAGTTGTTGAATGAATGCCATGTTATCTGCAAAGGACTGGACGGCACATGGAATTAATCATGGGAAATGACACCTTTGCATTCCTAGGTCCGCAACTAAAAACAGGTTAGACTGCTAGAGGTCCAAATCACGGGGGATGCTGTAGGAATTACATGGAGGTAGTTATCTGTGTTTCTTATTCCATTTGAAGAAATATCACCATCACCTGAAGAGAGAAATGTTCTCTAGGAAAGAGGTGAAAGGCTACGTAGTCTTGCAAATTGAAAAGCACTGTCAGTCCTGGAAGGAAAAGGGTATATAGAACACTTCCTAAGATGCATTTTTCATTTGGGTAAAGGTCCAAGGCTATTAATCACAGACCTGGAAATAACCCTTCATTTCTGTGGACATTGCTCTGCCATTATGGTGAATGTGCTTTTTAGGCTGGCATGTTGGTACCTCTCACAGGCCTCTGTTTAATCTCAGACTGTGTTTTATTTCACTACAGGAAGATTGTCATGGCATCTTCAGAATAAATGTAAGCGTTTCCAAAAATCTCAATTTAAAGTTAAGACCTGGAGAGAAAAAGCCTGGATTTTGGGTGCCACGAGTCTGGTGAGTTGCTGCACTTTGGCCTTTCTTTAAAAAACACAGCTGTTAGTGTAGAAAAATGGCTCAAATGTGGCAACATTAAATTACTGATGGAGGGGTTTTATTGTAATTCAAATGATATTAAGAGTAAAAAATTTGACTTATTTAGTAGAAAGCCAGAGATATTAAATTTTCCAGATGTAACCTTCACTTCATAAACCAGAAAGGAGGAAAAAAACATATAGGTACTGAACCTATAGAGGTATTAGATTTTATTTGGTTATTATTACAGTAGGAGTTATTTTCTTGCAAAGTATCATCTCTTAGTTGTTCTTTAATATTACTATGAAGGCATCCTGAGAGCCATAAGGCAACAACAGAACCTCAGAATAAATAGGAAAAGTTGGGAAGAAAAGGAAATGGTAATCAACCTGTCTACATCTACCCATAAAAACAAATGATCATGACATGTCTAAAACCAGCCTTTCTTTTCTATGGCCATCAACCATGCCAGCTTGCAGTTTCTTTCTTTTTCCAGTGCAGGGAATCCTTGTGACCTATCTGGTGCAGAAGTACATTAAAAATGATTTAAAAGTGAATGTATTTTTTTCATTAATATTCTGATAAAGTCCATTTAATAATCCCAACACCTGAACAGGCAAAGCTCACTTTTTAAAATTGTTTATATTTTTCACTTGGTTAGCATTTTGCAAAATCAGCTTAACAGCCACAATTATTTTAATTGGCCATGTGTGTTGATAAAGAATGTACCAGCAGTGGTAGAGTCAGAGCCACTGTACACTAATGAAATAGTGTGCTGTGATTTGAACAGTCAGTGAAACTCTGACATCTGCAGAAGTCTTTGTTTCTGTATGCTTCAGAGAAATTCTTCCTCAAGTAAGCAAATTCAATCCTGTTCAGCTTGATCCAGAAATAAGCAAAAACTGTCTTAATCAGCATAATTGTAAACTTTGGGGAATGTTTTATTGCAGAAAAATGTTTTACCGCAAAGGCATTTATACCACCTGTTGGCTGTCAGGCCAGATTTTCAAGAGCCAGATGTCAATATAAGGACTGCATTAAAAAGAAGTATCTGCATCTGAGACCTCTCTTTTCTTGGTTGAATTCAAGAAGGGCCAAACAATAACTCTTCTGGAATACAGCTATTTACCTTATAAACTGTTGAAAAGTCATTAGGCTCCTTGGATTATCTGGCTTGGATTTTTGAGACAGAGCAATGTGCTAACCTAGCCCAAAGAGAGTACTTTTAATGTTCAGCTGGAAACATTATCTTGAATCTCAATTGATGAAAAAGGTCAGAGCACATGGTATAGGAGCACATGGTATAGGAATGTCAAGAAGATGTGATGTCCTCTCAGTAAGTTTTGCTTCATACTATCAGTTCCTGATGATAATGAAATAGGGAACAGCATTTTCAATCTCGCTGACCTTGGAGACTGAATCTTTTATGTGGGTTAGAGAATTATCTCCTGCAGGTAAATTTATTTTAGAATCGAAACAATGCCATCAGATCGATTTTTTTCATGGATGCTGTATATTACTTATTTCATTGACAAAAACATTAAAATCCAGCAACATAGAGTCATAGAATGGCTTGGGTTGGAAGGGATCTTAAGTACTCTCTAGTTTCAACCCCGCTGCTGTCAGCAGGGATACCTTCCACTACACCAGCTTGCTCAAAGCTCCATCCAGCCTGGCCTTGAACACGTTATAAGCTTTATTACTGTGAGTCGGATTCTGAGTAAGAAAATAAAACATACATAGGGATCTAAAAAAATTATACTTTACATATTTATTGCTGGTGCTATTGTTTTTTTATTCTTAATGTGGAACTTTGATATATTTCAGAGGCTTTCACACCAACTTTTCAAGGTATTTAAATGTTAGACTGTGAAGAATCAAGGTAACAAATAGAACAGTTTTATTGCTGAAGTTACACCTATTTGTGTACTACATTTCAGGGCAAATCCTCGGAATTTTAATTTTGACAATGTGGGCAATGCAATGCTGGCACTATTTGAAGTTCTTTCATTAAAAGGCTGGGTGGAAGTCAGAGATGTTATTATTCATCGTGTTGGGCCGGTAAGGAAGCGCATCAGAGTCTTTGAATTCTACAACAAATAACTATGATTTATTTTTTTTTAACTGTTAATCTTATTTTTGTCTATTCAGATCCATGGAATCTACATTCATGTTTTTGTATTCCTTGGCTGCATGATTGGACTGACCCTTTTTGTTGGAGTTGTCATCGCTAATTTTAATGAAAACAAGGTACTAAGTGAGGTGATTTATTCTGAGTGAGGGGATTTATTGAGTGTAGAACTGGCTCTGTAAGGAACCTGTAACTGATATTACACTGTCTACGTTACCTGGTAAGGCTGCCTTTACTACCGGTTCACCAATCTTACATTCTGCAAGACTGCAAATATGGCTTCAGATACACCTGATCCATATTTGCTACAAAACTGAAGCCTGTGATGATAGCAATCTATCACACACTCTATCAAAGCTGTTAGAGTTTATTTATAGTGCAGCTGTGCTGCTAGATGGAGATTCAACATAAAGCATGATGTATTTACAGATGCCTCCATTTAGTTTGATGTAGGCATACATGTGGTGGCAGATAAAAAGATGTGTTATGCTTGCAAGTGTTGCAACTAAAGGGTCTCATTAGAACCTTCCCATTTTCAGATCCAAAGTAAAGCTGTGTGGCTTTTTCCTGACAAACATCAGAGTACATTGTTAAAATAAGTGTCCATCCCTCCAATGAAAAGGTAGCTCTTGTTCTAGGCAAGTTCACATGGGCCTTTTGGATTACCCTGAAAAGTAGAGAAATCTGCACCCAGGGGAATTTTTTAAGAGCAGCTCATGTCCGCACTTGTTGAAAGGTAGAATCCTCTGGATGGCACTGCTGCATACACACTGCACAGCCTTTTTTCTGAGCCTCTCGTGGTGCCTCTGAGGCATCGAGACAAAATGGGTTTTTTTCATCTTTCAGTTCAAAGTCACAACAATAATGAGATATGATATTTTTATCACTTGTGGCACTGGAGGGAAAGGATGATTACAGACTGTGGGGTGTGGAGAAATGTACCAGCCCAGTGTGTTCACACTGGAGCTGGGAGCTGGCTATGGCCCTGTCCCGAGCTCAGCAGCAAACACAACAGTTGAATTTGTCCATCGGGGAAACAACTTGACTCCTTCTGGAAGGGAGCCAAGCAGCACATTACTGTGCATTAATGTGGGCAAGCAAGGCATCATTAAATGGGGTCAAGCAGATTGTGAGCCAAATAAATAGCCTAAAAGCTTTGCTGTTCTGAAGGTATTTTAATGTTCATGTAACATCGGTGTAATTTTGATAAGATGAAGTGCTGTCATTCTCATTAAAGTATATCTGTTCTAGAGAGCAAGTAACAATGTGCTAATAATTTGTTTTCTTATTCACTAAGTTTTGACTGATGAATTAACAAAGCTGAAATTTCTACAGTATGAGAATTCCATTTATAGATGCTTTTGTCACTTCTTGTTCAGCTATGTAATATTACTTATCCTTCAAATTTATCAATACATGGATGAATGCAAAAAGCTTTATGCATTTTGTCCTTGCTTGCTAGTAACAGTTCCCTGTAAATGACACTGAACAGGCACATCAGGCAATATGTCTATAGAATGTACAAGATACTAAAAGTATAAATCTTTTATATCTTCTAGTTCAGCTTCTTCAGTTGTTTCTTAGGAACCTGCAGTAGCATGGAATGTTTGGTTTTCTTTTTTCTTGACTACTTCTTACTTTTTATGTACTTACTTTAGGGAAAAGAAAATGTTTTCATTTGAGTTGAAAAAATTAATGTTAATTAAGTGGGCAAGAGTTTCAGCCCAATTATTATTCACGTAGAGTGATGTCCAGAAACCAAAAAAAATTTGTAGAGAGATGGCCACCAACTAGCCCAAAAAGCAGAGAGCAAAACAATCCACAGTATGAGTTTAAGTTGCATTTTCTTAAAACTAGTTACTTGACCAATATATTAGCATTTAAATTAGATATTTTCTTTAGAAAATTCATGGCTGATATATGGTTAGAATAATTGCAGGTGTTGTTGAGGAGGATCAGAGTTGGGCAGTTACTGAATAAACTATCTTACATAAGAACAAACAATTTTCTAAAAAGAAAAAATTATGATAATTTCAGATATGCTCTAGTTATTCGTATGAGTTGTTGTAACTGCAGGTGTGGAAATGTTGGACTGGGAAGTACCACAGCAAGCTCTGAGCTGTGTCCTTCGTTGTCCAAGTGACAGGGCAGTAGCCCAAATGAATCCACCCCTCCAACCCTATTTCAATCCTTGCCTGTCACTTGTCACAGATCCCAAGTGCCAGGAGTTCAGTCAGCAGTGCAGTTATGATGGACTCAAATATTAGCTGGCACTTTGAGCTGAAATCCAAATGTAAGCACAGTTCCTCCAGCCCTAGACCTGCTCGCAGTGCTCTGCTCTGTGGTTCCCTTATGATGATCCTGCTTGTGGAATTGGCAGTTTCTGAGCAACAAGGCAATTTGGCACCGTTATTTCTAGATTTTACAAAAGTCCACTCTTTTTTGTCACCTTTTGTCTTGTTTGCAGTGAAGGCTCGTCAAGAATATAAACCAGACATACTCATTGGGGTGAATGTGCTGCATTTTAATCTAAGTGTTTCTAAATGGTGCTGTTTGGGCCTGAGAGGAGTAGGTCAGCACCTTTACATCTGTCACTTTGTCCACATTGTGTTGAAATGCACCTCTTCCCAGGGCACCATCCAGGGACACAGCTCCATAAAGAGATTATGTTCACTAAGAGGAAGAAATCCTGACCTTATCAGTTGCATAGCCAGCCACAGTTCCAGCATCTACACAAGCCAATGCCCAGGCGAGCCCCAAAGATCATGCCAGCCCTCACCCAGCTGAGTGTGGCTCCTTTCTGACAGGGGAAGCAGCCAAGCATCTAGGAGACAGACTTTTGACATTTACCTTAAAAAGGTCTCCTTTGTTTTGGTAACTCTAGAATTCTACTATGAGATTTTAGAGTTCTCTGAAGTGATAAGGAACTCATTTTGCTTTGAAGGTCATTTTAGATAACATTGAATTCTGTTGGAAGCTTGCTTGTTTCTTCAAATGTTATGTGAACATTTACACACATGACCAGCTACCACCACCCACCCTAAAAGCGTGTCTTCACCTATCTTTGTGCTTCCTCTGTGGAGAGCTCTTGTAGATTCATAGCATACTATTATTTTATTTCAATTACATCCCAAGTAGAAGAGCTGTGGAGAGCAGAAATTGTCTCCTGGAGGGCTCCTTCCCTGAAGAAAGTGTAGTGGTACTAGCAAGCCACAGGATTTTGTGCTGCAAAGTCCAGACAAAATCTACCATTCTGCTGCCTGGCAAATGATGTTCAGTCAAATGGAAAACCTCCTGCCGTGTTTCATTGCCCACTCTGGGCTGCTGCTACAAAGAGCAACAACTGTGCCTGCTGAGTTGAGTCCCAGAAATTCACAGCTAATGCATCCAGAAATCCTCTGGAGTAACAGCTGATACTTCAGACTCCTTTACCCAAACAGTTTTTTATTTAAGGGAAGTTGTGGATGTAACTTTATTTCAGGCACCAAAGAGAATGTTGTTTTCATGTTGCTGTGTTGAATGTTCTAGCTGTTAAATGACAAAAGCTTCATGTGCGTCTCTTTGTTTATTAAGGGGACAGCTTTACTGACTGTAGATCAGAGACGATGGGAAGATCTGAAAAGCAGACTGAAGATAGCACAACCTCTTCATCTCCCACCTCGTCCGGGTATCAAAGATATTTTGATTTTATTCATGTTGAGCCCTAGCATTCATAATTCCCCAGGAGTCTGAGATTCAAATTAAAACTGTAATCGTGAGGCCACTAGGAGGTTGTGCATAAGTTAATGTGGAAACAGGCTCCAACTACAGATCTCTCCATAAGGCTATTAAAATCAACCCAAAAAAGGTTGTGCTTCGATGGTTTTAGGATAAGCCTTAATGAAAATATGAATTTCTAAATGAAAAATATTTGCAGTTGACTGTAATGATATGAATGGAATGTATTAACCTGACAGCAGTTGAATGATGCACTTGCCCTAAAAGTACCAAAGTTTTCATGCAACACTGGTGTTCAGTATTTGAAATTATATGTTCAGAAGCCCTATTTGATATGGAAAATTGTGGCAGAAAATTAGCAATGTATTTTGAAAATGGGAAAGGATTATTTTGCCTCTAATGAACATGGAAATAATGTCAAGAAAGAGGGGGTATATGTCATTGCGTATTTTAACTCTCCTCCTAAAACTCCTTATTTTTCAGATAACGATGGCTTTAGAGCTAAGATGTACGATATAACTCAGCATCCATTTTTTAAGAGAACTATTGCTGTACTTGTTCTGGCCCAGTCTGTGTTGTTATCTGTTAAGGTAATTGTGTTTCTTTTAAATGTTTCATTACAGTAGAACAGCATGTGTTGCACATTTCCTAACACCAATTAACAATCGATTTAACCATTAGTGTGATGAATGCAAGGAAACATGATTTCTAGATACAGCAATCTCAGTTGGCATAGATCACTGTAGATTAATTGGAACTTGTGGAGCTGAGTCAATTTCTGCCTTTTTGGAGTCTCGTCCACTATTGTTAATTTCTAATTAAGCTGGAAATCTGAGAGAGAAGAGTAGACCAAGATGCCATTCCTATCTGAGTGTATTTTAAAGTGAAATCTTTTCGTTAACAAAACCTTCAAGAAAAGTTAAGGCAATGAAGAGGCATTTATTCTGTTTAACATCTATTCTTCTATGAATGGATTATGTTTGTTTTTCAGTGGGATGCTGCAGATCCAGTGACTGTGCCTTTAGCAACAATGTCTGTTGTTTTCACCTTCATTTTTGTCCTCGAGGTAAAAAATTTATTTTATGACTTCTTGAGATTAAGACTTGTATATATATATATTATTTTGTCTTTAAGGATGTTTCTCTATGTTCTTCGCTATGGTCTTTATTTCTGAACGTGTACATTCAGGGTTGTCCATGTCACTTTTCTTTAAACATGTATTGTATGAAGAAACTTTTCATGTATTACAGACATACTTCTCTATAACTTTAAGCTTTTTGTCTTTATATATATATTCAAGTCTGAGTATTTACAAGTGTGTTTTGTTGAATCCAGTGAACTGTTTTCTTGCAGAATATCTCATATTAGATTCCCTCCATACAACAAAAGGTCTGTGTAGTCTCATGGACGTTCTGCTTCATCCATTTATATTTTGCCTAGTGTGTTAATTCCCACTATTCTTAGCTGTAACATCATCAAACTTGGCTCAGTTTTGTTTTAAGTATCATACTTCATTTTAATATCTTTTAATAAGCTACACCCCAGCTCCAGTATTGTCTGTCTTTTGTTGCACAAATCCAGCTCGTGTGTGGTAGCATTTCTCTGTCTACAAGAATATTGTTATTACAAACTCTGCAAGGTGTATTTAGCCTATTTTCATAAGATTCAAATCAAATTATTTAAATACATTTTGAAAAACATACATTTTTTAATGTATAAGGATATCCATAGGGTAACAAAGCACACACTTATGAAGCTAAAGAAGATGCTTCCTCTGTGGTTAGGTTAGTACATAATTCTTTATAAGTTTTTGGTTGACTACTTCTCTTGTCAGTCCCTTCTGAATAGCTGATACTGACCACTATCAGAAACAAGACAGTAGACTACATTTCCCACTGCTCTAATCCAATATGACAGTTCCTGTGTTCCATTGATAGGTTCTGCCAGCAGTGATGAATAAACAATGAAGTGAATACCTTGTAGCTGCTGTAGCTAGAGGATGTCCATGTTGTTGCTTCTTTTTTCCCCACCCAGGAGAAATCAGTTTCTCTGGAGAGACTGAGAAAACACAGAAAAGTTTTATTTGTGTCATGCACAGGCAGGTTTTAATTTACCTAGTAACTATGTCTTTGGAAATACCTCTTTCTCTTATACTGCCAGGGGAAACAAAAACACTTCTAGAATTTCAAAGGAACTTTGTCAGAGCCAAGGAAAATGTGTTGACTGTCTCAACAGGCAAGCTATCACGCTGTGAGTGCACAGAATTTATGGGGAGAGGAAGCAGCTTCCTGCCCAGGATCTTCCCTAATGCAGCATAGTGTGGTTGCAGAGTCTGTCTATCACAAGCAGGCATGGAAGTCCAAAGCTTTCTGCATAGCTGATGGCCCTGTGTCAAATCTAACAAGTTAAACCTGCCTTAAACCTCTACTGCTCACATCATATATGTGTGGTATAAAAAATAGGAAGAATTTGAAGATCTCACTTTTGTTACCACGCTGATGATGACAGAATAAAGAGAGATGTGATTATTTGTTTCCATGGTGTGGTTTTCAGTTCAAGATTATGGACACCTGAATTAGGTATTTAAATTCTACATGTGAGGCCGGTGTTTAAGCTGTTATTGTGATCAAGGGAGATGAAGGGTGAGATTCAGTTACCTTCACTAGTCACTCCAGAAGGCCTGGGATGTTTACAGGTCTTATGTCATCCCTGCCAGCCCCACCCATCCATCTTGAATTCTCTAGGGCATCTCAGGTAACTTGATGGAAGGAGGCAAGATACTTTAGGTAACTCAAATGATAGTTAGAGATTCAGAGACCATATTGTTCACTTTGTAGTCAGGCTTCAGAAAACATTATAAGGCAAAAAGCTAACTGGAAAATCATCCTTTTACCTCAAGCTAGTGTCCTCTTATATCTGGTTTTCAGAAATGTTAAGTGGCAGGGTTGCAAGGTGGGCTGAAAGAAATAGTGTAATGAATGCCTGACATTTATAGCCTTTGTATAGTAACTCTTAACCTGCTCTAAGATTTAATACGACTTATGTATGAAAAACTCTTAGGTGTTCCCTCTACATGCATCACTCTGCCTTGGTATCTGTTACCTGATGTGACTATTTCTGTAACTATCAGTATCTATT
The DNA here is from genome assembly GCA_013397935.1 of Dasyornis broadbenti. Classification (NCBI taxonomy): domain Eukaryota; kingdom Metazoa; phylum Chordata; class Aves; order Passeriformes; family Dasyornithidae; genus Dasyornis; species Dasyornis broadbenti. Next base: position 62,878 of record VZRN01001760.1, read on the forward strand.
CTTGATCTTCTCATCTGCATTCCTGTTACCTAAATTGGAAATGTCAAGCACTTTGGAAGCTGTCTTTTACCAGGTACCTTATAAAATGTGCAGCCCTTACTGTTCTTAGCTCTTTTCTCTTACATGCTGCTGGGTACAGACGGTTCTGAGTACAGGGTATTCCTTAAAGCAAGAAATATTTGCAATATAGGAAAGCTTTATAATTAATATGAACCGTAGGTGCTGCAGAACACAATTATACTCCTGAGTTCAGATGTGTTTATGTGATTTTAGCTTCCTTACAGACAGTTAGCTAGCTAGGATGCTGCTACCTTTTTTAACTACATGTTATTGGCATGACTTGTTTAACTTTAAGCTATTTTAAGCCCACATTCACCTCAGCAATCCGTACATTAAGCATTCAGTCTGAAGTGTTCAGCTGTTGTCAAGGTTTGAGCCCGGCCAAATGCCAGGTACCCCCAAATTAACACACCCACACCCAGGGCTTATGAGTTGAGATAAGGAAACCCGGGAGAAGACGCACTTAGAATAGGCAAAACAGGACTAACTTAGGTTGCAAAGTGATCTAATTTATTACTAACAGAGTCAGAGGAGTAAATGAGAAGTAAAATAAACCCTTCAAGGCCACCGTTTCTTCGCTCACCCCCCTCCCTCCTTCCCAGCAGCTGCACAAGGGAACAAGGCATGGGAGGGGGAGTAGGTCAGTTCATCACCCAGATCTTCTTCCCCTGCCCGGGGAGAGGCTCTTTTCCTCTGCGTAGCCATGGGTCTCACCGTCGGCAGCCCGCCCGACACTGCTGCAGTGACGCTGGTCCCCACACAGGCAAGCAGTCTCCCCAAAACTGCTACGGCGTGGGGTCC
>VZRN01001760.1:64197-77171 GCA_013397935.1 Dasyornis broadbenti
AGCTGGACATGGTGAAGGCTTCGAGAAGCTTCACAGAGGAGCCATCTTTGTGGCCCCCCCCCCACTAGAAAAACCTGGGCCAAGCTAAACCACGACAGCTGTACTCCTGTCTTTGGTACTTGATGGAGACAGAGACATTTCAGAATGCAGTTCATGCCTTGGTCTTGGTCATCTGTGGTCTTGCACAAGAACCGATTTTCCTCCATCTAAGGGAAGCTGATATTATCTAGGCAGTCCACATGGGAATATTTAGCTGACATGAAACTTGCCCTTCATTGTTTGAAACTATTTCATAAAATGAACCCAATCAAACATTTTGGAGAATGGAAGAGGATGTCATGGCAAAGAATAATCATTTCTTCATTCCAAGTGAGTTGTTGTTTTTTTTTACCCATAGGTAACAATGAAGATTATTGCCATGTCACCTTCTGGCTTCTGGCAAAGCAGAAGAAATCGGTATGATCTCTTGGTGACATCTCTTGGAGTTATATGGGTGATACTTCACTTTGCCTTACTGGTAAGATATAGAAAATGCAATTCCAGTGATTAAATTTATTTTATCTTTAAGCACCAGCAGTAGGATTGCTGCTATACATCCATGTATATATGATAAACCCTTGAGAGTTTACTAAGGCTGAAATATGTCTGAAAGAAACTAAGCTTGACGCTAAGAAGAATGAATCGTTGTCTTGAACAATTATGTAGTGCAAAAATTGTCTTACTAATGCAAGTTAGAGTCTGTAAATGTGGTAGAAAACAAGTCTTTAGGAAGGATGTAAGTGAGAAAAGGAAGGAGTCTGAAGAGAGTCAGAGCTCTTGCCGCCAATGGTCTTATAAGCATGAAGGAAGAAAGAAGCAAGGCACAGAATACAAACAGGAGCAGAGGACTGGAAGAAGGCATAGGTTCAAAATTGCTGAACAATACAAACCCTCCCAAACCCAACCGTGATTGTGCATCACTGATTTTGGTTAAGGCACAGTGTTTAATTCAAGAAGACATGAAAGAGAGGGGAGGAAATCAGCTCTCTCTTCATTTCACACCAGTTTTTAAAATTTGACTACACTCCTGGTTCCGTTATTTACAGGGGAAGGAGAAGGGATAATTGCTACTTGTCATCAATCACAAGTTGTCAGAGTCCAAACCCTATAATGTCTGTGGCATTCTCTCTTGTCTGCCCCAAATTCTGTTTGAAGGAAAGCCTGTTTTGTGTCATTTTGCTCTGACATTCACAGTTTGCTCCCTGCTAGTAAGTAGCTGGGAAGGCCTGAGGAGTTTCTGTAATTCAACAGCTGCCTAGCCAAGTACACTGGGCCTGATGGACATAATTAATAAAAGACTGAAGGGTTTTTGGCTTGATGTATGGGGAGGTTAGGTTTGTGTTCTTTATATTGTTGTTGCTAGTCAATGATTTCTCTTATTTCATATGGGGACTCCCCTACATTACTATAAAATCAGTTATCATGATCTGTTCAAGAGATTCCTGGGGGACCATATATTAAGTGTTCTGTGTTTGTGTTCCAGAATGCATACACGTACATGATGGGGGCATGTGTAATTGTCTTCAGGTTTTTCTCCATTTGTGGGAAGCATGTAAGTATAATTTAGGAACTACAACTATTGCAGTGCTCATGTATAGATTAAAGGACTAGATGCTGTGCATCTCTAGTGCAAATTCTCTAAGGGTCTGTTTTCTAGGAAAAAAAAAAAAAAGAGGAGACTTCAAGCAACAATCTCCAACTTTACAAGCTGTGTTTAAAATGTTGGGATTTTAGGTATATTGTATAATAGTGCTATGTTTACTGGAAAAGTTGCATTTTTTTCAGAAGACAAAGTGCAGCTGCAATACCACAGCTTTTAAAAATGCTCTCTACAACTCTGAAACTCTGGACATACACTGTGCAACTTTCAGCCCTTGCCATTTCAGTGAGGTGTGATGGGCGTGCTCTTTATTTATTTTCACTGCAAGACAAATGTAGTGGTGGTTGAACACACTCATCTTGTTATGATAGTGCTCTCTTAAAAAAGTTTCTTCCTTCAGAGTGTGGGTCTGTGTCTTTTGTCTCTACAATGTATGTCTTATCACAGTAAAGGATTTATATTCAATTTAAAAACTATTTTGGGCCATGATATTCTTCTGGAAACGCTGAGATGGTGACAAAGCAAGTCCCTTCTTAAGTTTACATTTCTTTTGTGTTTGGATTTGCCTGGTGTAATTGAGAGTAGAGTGGCAGAATAAGCATAGGCAGAGAACAAACACATTTATTTAACAAGTGGTGACATTGCATTCCCTTGCTGTAGAACTTCTTAGACTATCCAAATATTTTCTGTGAAGTCTGACATATAAAAGTAAATGTGATGAAAAGACTGCTGTACTAGGTTGCCAGGGTTAAGAACACTAAGTCAAAGGGTTTGTTCAGTAAAGATAAAAAGTTTTCTTTCAATCAGACTACACAGAGCCTGTAGAGCCTTGGAAGTCAAATGAAAAATCCTTGCTTCCATGCAGCCAGACCAAGTGATTGCTGTCAAAGCTTTCTGATGGATTCTAAAGTTTTTTTTCAAGGTTTTAACCTAGTCATTTGTACTTTCATGTTATGAGCTGTATCAGTTTTACTAATTTACCTGTCCTGATGCAATGTGATGACCAAAGGTCAGCAGGAATTTGGCATGATTATAAAGAAAAATTGCACCCTCAGTCCCATTAGAGGGAATTTTTCATTGCATGCAAAGTAGTTAAGGGTGTTAGGACAATCTAGGGCAATAAATTTATCAAGAATAAAATATAAAATACACATGCATGGGAAAGCAATATCTATTATTGAGGCCTACAACCTATGAAATTTTCAAAATTATGCTCTCATCTTATGCTTTTTGGCCAGCTTTGCATAATTATAGACTCACAGCGTGGTTTGGGTAGGGGACCCTAAAGATGGTCTCGTTCCAATCCCCCTGCCATGGGCAGAGACACCTTCTAGTAGACCAAGTTACTCAAAACTCCGTTCAACCTGGCCTTGAACACTTCCAGGGATGAGTCATCCATAACTTGTTTGGTCAGCTTGTTCCAGTGCCTCACCAACCTCACAGTGAAGAATTTCTTCCTAATATCAAATCTAAACCTACCCTCTTTCAGCTTAAAACCACTTGCTCGTGTCCTGTAACTACATGCTTTTGTAGAAAGTCCCTTTCTAGCTCTGTTGTCACCCCCCTTTAGGTACTGGAAGGCTTCTGGAAGGTGTCCCTGGTCTTTCGCAAACTTCCATGACAAATTACCAGCTTAAAGAAGCTGTACTGATCGTAATGAAATCCCCTTATCTAGATATGAACCCATTCCTTTAGGTAGGCTGCAATATCTGTTGCTTCTATCTAACAGGATCACTTTCAGATAAGCCCAAAGTAGTTTCATGCCACCACTGTTCATGCAATGCTAATGCTGATACTTCAGGAGAATACTGATCCTAGAATATTATAGTTAAGCCTATGCTGTATCATCATAGCAATATCCTACACTGTATTATCATAAATATACTTTTTGAGGAACAACATCTTGATCTTTTAAATGAGGAAGATGTGCTAATGTTTATAAGAAGTAAAAAGCACAGTTCAAATCGCATTCACAATGTACCATCTTAGTAGGCTCATCCATTAATGAATGTGTAAAGGATTTGTTGTCAAAATGGCAAATGCAAGAACTGTCTTTTCTCTTTTATCTTTGCTTTTCTGAATGCTGTCACGGATTGCTTCTTCTCTGTCCTTCCAGGTGACACTAAAAATGCTGCTCCTGACTGTGGTTGTCAGCATGTACAAGAGTTTCTTCATCATAGTGGGCATGTTCTTACTGCTTCTTTGTTATGCTTTTGCTGGAGTGGTTTTATTTGGTACAGTGAAATACGGAGAGAACATTAACAGGTACAGTATGTAGTTCCTACCTTATGGGGATGTTCTTCAAACAGCCTGAAGAAATCACATTTTGCTAGCAAAGTTTATCTGTGGTAAAAACCAGACAGACCTGCAAGTCTGGCTGAAGAGCTCTAAGCAGAATTTCTGATACGAGACACTGAGCCATCTTTCCAGTCCTTGTGCATTGGACCAAATGACACCTGATCCAACCCAGAGCAGACTGAGAGCTGTTCTTCATTATGCCAGCTGAAATGTGCTTCAAAGCAGTACTGTGCTAGCCCACAAGCTGCTGAAACACAGTGTACCTACTGTATCTTATTGGCATCACCCAGGAACAGGATCCATATACCAGGCTGATACAGAGAGGAGACAGTTCTTTGAACTGCTTGTTAACTGGAGATTTCCCAGTCATCATCAGGCTTACAAAAGAAAGTGGAGACAGGAAATAGGATCTGGCCTTGGGTTTTATTTAGCTCTATGATAAAATGAGCTAAAATACTCAGACCTGTATCTGAGCTAGAATTTAGTTATTATATCTTAAGTCATGAAACAAATAATTGAATGAGTTCATTCAAATAATATTGTAACTATTTTTAGTTTTAAATAGTAGAACAGTGGAAAATGGAAACATTTTTTCTTGCCAATGTTTTAATTCTGGGAAGTGAAACAATATCTCACTCTCAATCTTTCTCTCTTTCTTTAAAACAGACATGCAAATTTTTCATCAGCTGGGAAGGCTATTACTGTACTCTTCAGAATAGTTACTGGAGAAGACTGGAACAAAATTATGCATGACTGCATGGTAATTACAATACTGCCAGAGATAAGTAGACAAGAAATGAGAGATACCCTTCCATCTCAAACTGTTTTCAGTATCTTAGCTTTGTACAAGGAATGTTGGGCTTGCCTTTATCTCTTCAAGAAAATAATGTTCACCAAACCTCAGAACATGACGCACAAATTGCAGCTCTAGTCTCATACTCACAGTATAGTATTTAATGGAGCTAGGCTATTAGATGGTTTAAAAACAAAAGTAAAAAGATTGGTTCAAAATCAGAAATGCAATAACTTACTTTTTCACTATTATCTCTGCTTTGACTGGGCCAAGGTGTCTTTTCAGATTAACCTTGTCTTTGATTCCTGCACTTTGGCTCATTCCATGTGAATGATAGTCTTGATGACCTCAGAATTCCTCCTGGAATCATAATATTTTGCCCAAGTAAATGTTTATCTGTGCTTTCCATTGCAAATAAAATCATGTGCCTTTCCCTTTTAAAATTAATGAGCAGGGAAGAAGCATTTTGAAAACCACTATGCTTCAAAGCACCAGGTTGTTCCTGTACAGTGACACAATGCACAAAGTGCCCTGTGTGTGGTAGTAAGATCCATGCCTAGCTTTTTTTTGTCATACCTCTCTTTCTTTTCTGGTTTCTGACTACTAAAGGAAAAAAAACAACCTGCCCACAATAAGGCCCACAGTATTATTCCTTAGTTTGGAAGCCTTAAAGAAATAACAGTCTTAAATATTACAGTGGTTGAGAAGAAATTAAGAATCTCTTTTTATTATTGTTATTTTACTTAGTTTTCTTTTGTTTTGAAGGTTCAGCCTCCATTTTGTACACCAGATAACAGTACCTACTGGAAAACAGACTGTGGAAATTATGCCGGTGCTCTTATGTATTTCTGTTCTTTCTATGTCATCATTGCATACATCATGCTAAATTTGCTTGTTGGTAAGTGAAAATACACATTAATAACAAAAAGGTCCATCTTGGCATGTAGTATGTTAGATGTAAATCTATTGTGCTATTCAGGTATGAGGCTACCTTGTACTTTCAATGTTCCCTTGTATGCATATAGTGATTTTGATACTTCTTTGGCATGGGTATCCTAAAACTCAGGAAGTTTGGGAATGAAAACTTTTTGAACAAAGAGATATGTTATATTTGTAGTGTAGAGTTAGCCTATGGAACACTGCTTTCTAAACTTTTCTTTCTTCAGTTAACTTCTGTTCAAACATCATTGGAATTCACTTAATTGATCGTAGATGTTAGATTAGGCATCTCACCAGCATTTCAGATACAGCTTTTTAAAAAGTGAGCATGGTGAATATTGATGTGGCAAGACAGTATATTACGCATTCAAAATCCTTGTCTGAGCATACAGGCATTTGTTAATGTGAAGTTTGCACAAAAGAATTAGATGTTAGAATGTAACTACAGGCTTTTTTTAAATTGTATTTTGTTCTTGTGGTTTTCAGCTATCATTGTGGAGAATTTCTCATTGTTTTACTCAACCGAAGAAGACCAGCTTTTAAGCTATAATGATCTAAGGCATTTTCAAATTATATGGAACATGGTTGATGACAAAAGAGAGGTAAGAAATAATAATTTCTTTATAATAAGCACAGAAGAACAGCAAATTCCCAGTTTTTCTTGGAAAAGAATATGGGGAAAACAAAGTGTGTTGACAAAAGTCACTGAGCAATTACTGTTCAAATTTGAGAAGTGAGCATGATCTAATGTTTTTTCATGGCCCTTCAAATACTAACCTTATAATAGTAGATTTTCAAACAAACATACCTATTTATAGGATCAATATAATAACATCTTTCCTCCCAGCTCCCTGAGAGTTGTTCCCTTGGAAGTCTACAGATTCATATCCATTTTTGTGTCTGATCTTCAGAAGAGCTTTGCTGAGATTTCAGCACCATCTCCAGCAAAATTCTTACGGAGATGCTGATCAAGTATGGGCTGGGTGAGAAGACAATGAATTGGACTGAAAACTGTCTGCATAGCCAGGCCCAGGGGGTGATGGTTGCCAGCACGGGTTCTGATTGGAGGCCAGTAACTCATTGAGTGCCCCAGGGGTCAATACCGGGTCCACTCCTGTTCAACATCCTCATTAATGGCATAGACAGAGTGGCAAAGGGCACACTTGCTGATGACACCAAACTGGGCAGAGTGGCTGATATGCCAGAGAGCCGTGCTGCCATCCAGCGGGACCTTCACAGGCTGGAGAAATGGGCTCAAAGGAGCCTCATGAAGTTCAACAAGGAGAACTGCAAAGTCTTGCACCTGAAGAATAAACAAAGGCACAGTACATGCCAAGGCCACCCAGCTGGAAAGCAGCTTGACAGTGAAGACCTGGGGGCCCCAATGGACACCAAGTTGAATATGAGCCACCAGTACCCTTGTGGCAAAGAGGGCTAATGGTATCCTGGGCTGCATTAGACAAAGTATTGCCAGCAGGCCAAGGCAGAGGGTCCTTCTGCTCTACTCAGCCCTGGTGAGGCCACACTTGGAGTCCTGGGTTCAGTTCTGGGCTCCTCAGTACACACAGACAGATATATTGGAGAGAGTCCCATATGTGGACACAAGGATGATTAAGAGGCTGGAGCATGACTCCTGAGAGGAAAGGCTGAGAGAGCTGGGGCTCTTCAGCCTGGAGAAGGCTCAGGAGAATCCCACCAAGGTATATAAATACCTGCAGGGAGGATGCAAACGGAACAGAGCCAGGCTCTGATCGGTGCTGCCCAGTGACAGGACTGGAGGCAACGGGTACAACCTGAAACACAGAGTTACCTCTGAACATTAGGGAACTATTTGTCACCGTGAGGATGACGGAGCACTGGCACAGATTTCCCAGGGAGTTTGTGGAGTTTCCATCCTTGAAGATATTCAAAAGCTATCGGTCCATGATCCTGGGAAACTGGCTTTAGGAGGCCCTGCTGAAGCAGAGGGGGCAGACAAGGTGAGCTCCAGAGTTCCCTTCCAACATCAACCATTTTGTGATTCTGAAATGAGAATAACATCTGGGAGACTGAGATACTCAGATGCCCACACAAATTAGATCATCATCTGAATGATTCATGACATCACTAAGATTTGAAATGCGATCATTATGAAGAAAGAAGTTGGTTGTCTGTAACTGGCACATGGCTGTGCTGGAGAGGGAAGCTGCAGTCTGTACTCATGGGGGTAGAGAGTTCTGGGTCCATCATGCCCAGCACTGATCAACACCTTACAGCAAAATGGTTCTGATGAGGCTCGTTTAACAAGATAAAATATTTGAAGATTGTGAATACCATGGTTTCAGAGGGAAGTACTTTCAGTCCTAATTTTTTAACAACAGATAAAAATTGTTGTCACAAAATGTGCAGGATGTGCCAGGTTGCCTCTTAGAGCAGATAACCTCTAAAAAGCCAGTAAACTCTCAACATTCTCCTGTTCATCCAGAGATGAACAGAGAAGGGCACAGGTTTACAATGAGTTATAGGCATGGCTATGAGTGTTTAAACTGTAATTTAATTTCCATTTTTCAAAGACAGCTTTTTGGGAATATGATTCTAATTACAGATGAATGCAAATTGGGAAACTAAATCCCCAAGCAATTTTGAAAAATTCTGCAAAATCAATGGCATAGATTCTCATTGTACATGAGTCAAATAACCACAAAGACTTCTGTGACTTTGCTGAACTGGCTGAATGTGTGCATTCTTCAGTGTTGTATTCACAATGACTTAAATAGGCTAGGAGAAATAGTTTTTCTCTCAGTGACCAAGCTGAATATCTGAATTGGCTGTTAGATCACAGTAATAATTTACCATCTATTATGCAATTTAACACAGGGTGTAATCCCCACCTTTCGAGTGAAATTTCTGCTGAGGCTTCTGCGAGGCAGGCTGGAGGTGGATCTTGACAAGGACAAGCTGCTGTTCAAGCACATGTGCTATGAAATGGAGCGGCTCCACAATGGTGGTGATGTCACTTTTCATGATGTGCTCAGGTACCCTGAGATTTTCTCTACATTTTTAGAACAGGTATAACAGCCTGTGTTTCTTTCCAGGCTAACAGGTAGTCATTAGGCTTGGGAAAAGGCAAGACTGGTAGCCACAGAGGTACTGTAATTTTAAATGCTTTGCAAAAATTAGATTTCCGTTTTTTCCTGCAAAAATATTAGTGATGGAAAACACAGGTCCTAGGGAATCAGCTCTAAGTAATTTTAACATTTTCATTGCAGGAGGTTTGTCACAAACTACAGTCACATGCTCCTCTTGTATCCCAACTAATGAAATGTACCTTCAAATATAGCAACATGACAGTGACCCTAACTGGAAATGAAACAGAAATGGGAACTTTATCCAAGCGTAAACACTTAGGGGAAAAAAAAACACCAAACCACCACAAATGCCCTAATTGCTTACAGTTCAGCAGTTCTCCGTTTTGGATAGCTGGATGTAGGTGATAAGGTCTTGTTTTGAGCACCGTAACTCTCTTCTAGAATCACCTCAACAATTTTTAGCTTCAAATGGGAATTTACTGTACACACCTGAATTATGTATTTTTGCACTAAGGTCTTAAGTATGAGCTTTGATTTTCTAAATTAAAATGTAAAGACACCAGCATTTAAAAATAAATAAATTGTGTTTCTTCCAGCATGCTTTCATATAGGTCTGTTGATATCAGAAAAAGTCTTCAACTGGAAGAGCTGCTTGCTAGGGAACAACTGGAATATACCATAGAAGAGGAGGTAGCCAAACAGACCATACGAATGTGGCTGAAAAAGTGCTTAAAGCGAATCAGAGCAGTAAGTCAGGCTAAAGCAGGATCTAAATGGCTGCATAAATTGAACTGTTCAACAATGCTGGAATTTGCTGTCACTATGCTTCATTTACTCTGGAGTCATGATAACACTTATTTGAAGAAGTATGTAGCAATTGCTAACTGAGCAAAAAAAAAAAAAAGTTTGTTACAGCTCAATTAAAAGCCCTACAAAAAATAGTATCTTTTGAAGGCAAAAACTGTCTTCCTGCTAAAACTTTATCTGTCTTTTCAACACAACAGCAAGATGCATGTGCAGAGACCAAAGTCAAAGGAATAAAGAAAAAAATAATGAAATTCAATGAAACTTCATAGGCCTAATCCTTCCTCACAGAATGTAATTGTATCATTTCATTGCCTCTGCTGGCAGATCAGAAACCTGTAGATGATTCTCCAAATGGAGCCTGTACTAAGTTAAATCATTTGAGTGACCCAAAAGAAGGAGTTTTATTTAAGTTTTGCAGTTATTCTCATCTCTTCTTTCAAAACCAACTCTTTCTTTATATAAAAAGTCACAACCTGGTTGCATTGATGACTGATTCTTCAGCTACGCTAAATCCAGGTCTTGACACATATATTTTTTATTTTTATAAAAAATTACTTCCTCTGATCGGAGATTTTCCATAGTGATCTGTGATCATGGCATCTTTCTTCTTCTGTTTGTAAATTTATAAAAATCTTAGCTGGACATTTTGAAGATAATGTACATTCCAGCTGAAACATCAGTGTTCAATGATACATAGTTTCATTTTGATCTCATCTCTGCAATAATAGTGGCAGTAAATTTAATCTCAGCTCTCAGTTCTGGGTTTGTTCAACACTGTTGTTCGTTTCATTATGATATTGAACTACACTATGTTAAAGTAAATATGCTATTCATTTCACTCTAATAATATGGTTCAGATCATTTCATGTTCTATGAACCTTTTGTAAACTGAATGTAATTATGGAAGTTAATATATATTTTCAAATTCTCTTGTTATTCTCTAAATTTCCCTAGAGGGATCATGTGAAAACTACCCAGGAAAGTGAAACCCTTCCTAAGTGCTGTTTATTTTAATTTAAAAGCAAATTAAATTGTAAAATCATAATGGTAGTAGGTTTGTTTTTCTGCTTGTACTGTAAATCTATACTTAGTCCCAAGGTTTTCACTACTATTTTATTCAGTCTTATTGACAGCCCATTCCAAAGTCCATGACAGAAATCGGAATTTTTTCATTGCCTTCATGTAATTCCCTGTGAATCTATACGAATTTCCTGGTTTCTTTTTCTTTGCTAGTACTTTTAACTGATAAACTCAAAACTTTGTATGCGTTTAAACTCTGAGTTTAAACCAACAATTGAGCAATGTGCCTTCCCCTTTATGTAGTTCATGAGTTTCATCCTCTATTCCCTAAAGGTTAGCAATATGCTGGAATTCACTTTATTTAAATAGCAACATCTAATATGTGGATCTTTATCAATGCACCTGGGATCTACAGCTGGTGCTTGCTCTTCAGTTCAATATTTAGAATGCTTTAAAAAAAAAAAATCAAACACTGTGACACACTACTGAGAACATTTTTTTCATCACATATTGTACCTCAATAGAAACAGCAGCAGTCATGCAGCATTATCCATAGCCTACGAGAGAGCCAACAGCAGGAGTTGAGCCGATTTCTGAATCCTCCCAGCATTGAGACAACACAGCCAAGTGAAGATATGAATGCAATTAATCAAGATAACAGTGCACAGCCAGAGGTATGTTATCCAGAAAATTATCAGCTACTCATAACAAATTCAGAAAACTTTGATGTTTCTTATTTGTTCTTTTTTAAAGATCGTTTTAACCAAAAATGTCAGAAACAATGCCTTGTTTTGCTTCAGTCTTTGCCATCAGATGTAAAGGCAAGGAGCTCTAAGGCAGTAATCCCCCAACATATTCAGCTGTCTTGCTATCACCATAAAGGGCAAACTCGGCTGTACGACTCTGGCAGCCCCAGCTTTCAGCTCTTGCATGAGCTGTGTGCAGGCTTGGGGATGTGAAGCTTTCCAATTCAGGCATTCTGAAGTAGTGTTTACACTGAGAGTGAAAACATTGGGCATGCTGGGACCTCTGAGCAGGAGTCCTGGGCTCTTCCAGGATAGGGAATATAGAAGGTACAATGTAAGGGCTGCTTTCTAAAGTGGTTATATTTGGCTGAGACTAGTTTCATACTCTTCCATAGGACAAATGACATTGAGGCGCCATGTCATCATTTTACTTTTGTCTGTTCATAGTAGTTTTCTGGGGTATTAAATAGTAGAAAGCATGCTGCCTTAATCAATGGCAATATGTTTTGTTTGTATTCATGGATAAAACTTGAAATAGAAGAGAAAGTTATCCCTTCCTAGGATTACACCCATGCAGTGGGGAGCTATGACTGAGATTCTTTTTTCTCTGTTCAGACAAGTAGCCAGCAGCAGCTCCTAAGCCCAACACTTTCTGACAGAGGTGGCTATAGACAAGACTCTGGAGATGCTGGGAAACCTCAGCGGAAATTTGGACAGTGGCGTTTGCCATCAGGTAAGTGTAAATGGTTTATCAGTAGAGTCCCCACATGTAAAATTGCTGCTGTGCAATAACAAGGTCAAGAGAAGCTTCATGATTCACAGTACTGCTTCCAGGCTGGTGCTTGCACCCACATCAGGGCTTTCCTATCCTCATGACTGTTGAAATAAAGCAGTTTCTCTCTTTCTTCACAATTCTGAAAGTTTGGAAGATGGCCTCAAGCACTCACTGTGCAAGCAGTTGTATTTTTTACTTTTTCATACACTTACTCAGGAACTTTGACATCAGTCAATGCTATTCTGAATCAGAGCGCTGACTCCGAAGGCTGCCACTGTTCAGACCCTAATCATATCTAAGTGGAAGTAGGAGAGATACCCATGCTGTTCATTTGACTACCATTGACCCTACTTTTGTGGCCAGTGTACTTAAGCAAGAAACAGGATAGTTTACAGAGCATTCAATCCATGGTTTCCATTTAAATATCAGTGAGCAGCAAAGATCAACATTTTGTTGGAAAAGAGAGAAAGAATGAAAGAGGAAGCGTGCTAAGGAAGAATCATACTACTGTTGTCAACTGCACAGGTTTTTCATGTGAGAAAGCTTGAAAGAATGAGTAGCTCAGGGTTTCCTTTCTTAGCACTGCTCTGGTCCATGTCAAATTTGAACGTTCCTCAGTGGATGGTTCTAAAAAGGAGGATCATCTCCATGTGCAATACAGCTGACAGATAAGTAGCCTGCCTCCAGTCCAACAAAGACAGGTATTTAAGATCATGAATAGCATAATTAAGATCAGTTGTGGGGTTTATATACTTAGACATGTGGTTTAGTGCCATACCAGCAACTCGTACTGGCTTCAATCCCTAGGCCATAGTAAAGTATCATTTTCTAGATGTATCTGCCACTCCTAAAAGCACTCCCCTCATCCCCCTACCCCCCCCCCCCCCCC
>VZRN01001760.1:77234-231039 GCA_013397935.1 Dasyornis broadbenti
CCTCCCCTCATCCCCCTACCCCCCCCCCACCCTTCCTCACATTTACTATTTTCACCATTTTGCCAGCAGGTTAGCTCATGTAAGTACTGCTGAAATCATTTAGGTTGCAATTAGCTGGATAAGAAGAGATCTTTTGCATCAGTTATCCCAGCAGAAGGAAATGAGGCGCTGCTCAGTTAAATTGCTGTACCAGCAGATTAGTGGGAGCAGTGTGAACATCTGGAGCTGGGAAAACAAACAAACAAAACAGAAAAAACCCACCAACATTAGAGCAGAGCCCTACTCTCTCTGAACTAAATCAGTTTAAAGGTGCCCCAGTCCAGCTAGTTCTGTATACCTGAATTCTAAGCAAAAACGTTGAAGAAGCAGATCCACTCTAATACAGAACTTTCTGTTTAATTTCCTAGCCCCCAAACCAATAAGCCATTCAGTGTCTTCAGTCAACCTCCGTTTTGGTGGACGTTCAACTATGAAATCTGTTGCATGCAAAATAAATCCCATGTCTGATGCTGCTTCCTGTGGATCAGAAGTCAAGAAATGGTGGACAAGACAATTAACTGTGGAGAGTGATGAGAGTGGAGATGACCTTCTTGATATCTGAAAAATATTCAAGTTATACCACAATCTAATTTTCTATGTTTAGAATTAAAGATGCTGTGTGATGTATGATTTCTTTAAAATCAATATCATAAATTTTCTCTTATGCTTGTCCTTTGCATATGAAGCATAGCACACACTTATGTGTTAGAATTGACCTCTCTAGGTACTAACTGTACTCTAAAAACCTGTATACTATAGCAGTCCTAACAAAGCCAGAAAGACTATATATTGCCTTCAGCAGACAGAGCATTGAAAGATTTCATGTGTTCTGTAGAATCATAGTGAAAATTTGATATACATACCTCTGTGTTTTTCTTCAGTCTTTACCATATTTTAAAGTAGGAACACCTTACAATACAGGGATAATGTATTTCTTCTTGTTGTTGTGTTTTCCCTCAGTTCTTATTTAGTAACATTTCTTTAGAAAGATTTTATTATTCATAAATGACCTGAAGAGGTCAGCACTGACTTCATGTTCAAGGGAAGTGTTTTTACAAAGTACAGATTCTGAATTACAATTCTAAGCTTTCTCTGGACCTTTTTTTAAAATATGCAAGATACAGGATAACTCATTTTAAAACCAGAAGGTGAAGGATTGACTTTTAAAATGTAAATATCTTGGAGGTTTGGT
The DNA here is from genome assembly GCA_013397935.1 of Dasyornis broadbenti. Taxonomy (NCBI): domain Eukaryota; kingdom Metazoa; phylum Chordata; class Aves; order Passeriformes; family Dasyornithidae; genus Dasyornis; species Dasyornis broadbenti. The sequence goes on from VZRN01001760.1 coordinate 78,466, forward strand.
TAATTATGCAAAGAGCTTGATTTTCATAGAGAAAACAGGGGAAAAAAAGAAAAAAAAATACATTAAAACTGTGCATTTAAGCATCTAGCAGAAGACTTTCACATGCAAAACATGGGTTTATTCTTAATTTTCAGAATATACTGGTTACATATATGTGTGGTGTCATTATTCTTCTGTTAATTTGGTCCCATTTTTCCTGTGTCGACGTAAGATAATTTTCTTCTTGTTTGTGATAAAATTAGCATGTTGTGGATTCTAATTATGAAATAGCATTGTATGTCTTTAAAACTACATTCAATTTTGCCTGTATAGGTAGAATTTTATTTACCCATGTTACTGCTCATGCTACAGGCCTGCAAAGGTAAGGCATGGCACTATACTGTGGTTAAGTACCTTTGCCCCTTTTATCCCAACGCATCATAGTTGACATGTCAGCCTTCGTTTGTTTTATGAGCCACCAACAGTGCTACATTATCGCCAGTGAAAAAGCAGCTATCGCTTTCATAAACATGTTTCCAGTGAAAGGCCAATGCTATACAGATATGGAGGTGGAGAAAGCCACAAAACACAACCATGTTTGCTAGTTTCAGAATCTAAGGCTGTCAAAAAATATGGGGTAAAATTGTGCCCTTCCCTTAGGGAAGAAGTAAGAGGTTGCAGATTTTGTTGCTTGGCCCTGACTAGGTTTTATAGCATAGCTGGGACCTTTCTGTTACCACTGTTTCCTATGGAAATGATAGTTTGCTCTAACATGGCCTGATGTGAGATCTTGTGAGAGGCTCACAGTTGATTTACATTACCACTTCAAAAATATATCCTTTCAAGAGCAGACAAAAGCCAATGTTTTGCAATTTTTTCTGGCCAAGATATTCATGTAGTGTGGTCAGTACACAACAGTGAAAACACTCAGATGCCTTCACCAAAAATGCAAAATTAGTTTTGGCCATGAAATACAGCTTTCTTGGCATCTGTCAATGTTTCATTCCCACTGTATGGTTGAACGTTGTTTAGATCTTTTTTCTAAAATAGTCATATTGAACACATCTGTATTTTGTGGGGGGGTTATGTGTTTTGGGGTATATTTAAGTTTAAATCTAGCCAGCTGTAACTCTATAGTAAAAGGATGTGTGCATTCTCTTGTTTACTAGATTATGAACCATCAACAAAACTTCATATACAAATCCATTACTTTGTGTTCTGTTTTGTGTTTGTTTAAGTTAAGCTTTTGTATATATGACAAAAAGATAAATATTGGATTTATAAAAGATAGTATCTTTGAAAGTTCAATAATATATTGAACTGCAGATCACTCTTGCTGCAAGCCTTCTTTTTAAAAAATCTGGCAAACATTTTTTCCTTGCCTTACAGAACACTGTCAATAAAAGTGAGTTGCTTTAAGCAATATTCCTCCCTCTACTTTTCATTGTAACTGCACTGGCTATATCTGGCTCATCCATGATAATGCTACATAGTGACAATCTCTGTGGTTTGTACAGGATTATATAGAGGTGCTTTCAAATGCTTGTAATTGAGAGCCTTTCACTTTTTTAACTCCAGCTACTGACCTCATCAGTACTGCCACAAGGGGTCTCAGTCAAAAGATGGGACTAAACAGGACTGTTCATTATATATTTTTATTTAACCCACTTTTTCTTTGTTTGCTTCAGAGCCTGGATGTCTGTGTGTGTGTGTGTGTGTGTGTGTGTGTGTGTGTGTGTGTGTGTGTGTCCTGTTTTACTTTTACAGATATAGGAAGTGGAATGAAGTTACAAAGATATGAAAATAATATATACACAGGTACACAAGCAATCAGTTTAAGGTAAAAACCTCCTTAGTACAGCACCTCCAGCATAACTAAAGAAGGTCCTACTCTGCAGCAGAGCAACCAATGCACATTTGCACATGAAGCTGAAGAAGCAGAGAAGAGAGCTGAATGACTGGAGGTCAAACAGCTTACACCAACAATGGAGAAACACAAAGAGGAAATAGTGTCTCAGGAAGTCAGAGTCAGTCCAGACAGCCTTAGAGAAAAGTTCAAACAAGAATAGATCCTAAGCAAAGGTAAACAAAAAATTGCTGGGAGAATATTGTTACCTGCAAAGTGATCCTATACAAGTGAAAAGAGGAAGGTGTTTAGAGTTCTTTTTATCTACTAAGAGAGCTCTGTTCCATAGGAAGCAAGTTGTAAAAGTCTTCATGACTTGTTTGGGCAGAAAATGTAGTGCATTTTGTCAGTTCTCAAAAAAAAACTGCTTGTGAGAAGTCTGAGAACACACAGCAAAGATGTATCTCAATATCATTCCAAAGTCAGGTCAGATTTCAGACAATCACTTTTTTTCATGAAGAAACTAATAACCTGAAACCATTTGCTTTAGGAAGGTGTCCGACTGAAATAAGAGCTGAAAACATAAGGTATGCTTTTACAGGCTGAAAATACAATCTTTGTTTTAACTAATATGGAGCAACCAGGCTTAAATATCTTCAAAATAACATTACATTCAATATTGTCTGCATTCAAAGACCAGTATCACAGCTTCTGAGAAGCCAAAGTAGATTAAATGCCAAGAGCAAGTGAACAACTTTGTGAGAATAATTTATTTTGTTCCCTTCTGTTATTCACAACATGCCCATTCAGATTAGGGTGTCCATGAATAACTGAAGTAGAAGAGTTTGCACTGTTGTAACAGAACCAGCAAACAGCCTCCCATCCAAGAATGCCCATTCCTTCTGCAATATTTCCACAAGTGAAAACAAACACTGGCCTGAGTTGTCAATCAGAATTTCCAATAGCATTATTTCAGTCTGCCTGAATCTAGCTTTCAGAGGCTAAATTCATTCCTGCTATTGAAGGCAGTTTAGTCACATCACAGATGAGCTTGCCACAATACATATGCTTATGCTGGGAAGTTGGCTGCCCTGGTTTGTTCAATTGCTCTGAAACACAAAGGGAGCCTCACTAGAATTCAATTAACCTTCCTCTTCATCCCAAGGGTGCTGGTGTCAGACCCCATTAGCAGCTGTTGCCCATTGTTCTCAATGAAGAATCTCTAAGAATGAAGTTATTAACCCATCAGTGAGGTAAGTGCACAGGTAGTGACATTTTATCCCCCTTCCACAGGTTCCTGTCTCAGATGCTTACTCCAGTACCCTTACTGGTTTCATACTTTTACCTGACTTCCATATCTGCCCTGGGGAATTTGGGTGAATTACCTGAGCACCTACAAAAGTGTGTTCCGTGACAGGGTATCTTACTGGAAAGGCAAGAAATGTCTTAAGCACACATAGAAAAGGAAGAAAAAAAACCAAAACACTATCCATCAGCCTGAAGAGCTGTTGACATTAGCCTTTTCTTCTTTCTGAATTCAGGCATCAACCACCAGTGGCACAAGGCCCCAATGTCTCGGTGGGAATTGCTTTGTTCCAGTAAAACTCTTGCCGAGGTTGGAAACAAACTGGTTTGTACCAGACAGATATCAGTGTGTCCTAGAGACTTGGGCAGTCGGGTTCTTAGTGGGTCCTCCACATGTTGGAAGTGACTGTGGTGGGATTGCTGTTGGTAAGTACATCTTCCCACTAAGGTAAAAGAGTTGGTCCTTGAGTTCATTGACAGAGAAGCTGGATGTCAACATCCTCTCTCATGCTGTTTTCTGGTTTCCTTTTAGGTGCTCTCCAGTTTCATGTAAAGTGGACAGTGTTTAAGCATATTCTCCATCTCAGCATCTGCTCCCCCAAGAAATGGGGGATTCAATGGTTATGATTTCACTATAGTGTATATTACGCCAGTTTATAGGGGTAATAAGTATTGTTTTATTGTCTCAGCACCTATTCCATAGAACTACATGTTCTAGAGATCAGGTAATTTCTCCTCTCAGATTTTCTAAATTCATACTGCCTGGTGAACCTGTTCACTGCACATTTAAAAACAAGGAGAAAAAGAAAAGTGAGAAAAAGAAAGAGAAAAGAAAGAAAAAAAAGCTACCTGAATGTTGGGGTTTAGTTTCTTTTCCTTATTTCATTTTAGCAGCTATTTAAAAATAAATAAATTTCTGTTTCTACATAAAGACAAGCTTCTCAGTTGTACAGTCTGAATACAACCTAATAAAACAAAAAAAGTTTTACTTTTTTCTTAATGTCTCCATTTTTCAAATGCACCTGTTTTGAAATTAAAAGCTTTCACATTTTGTCTCTTTAAATCTCATCAAAACCTGTCTTCTGTATTTGACTAAAAACTATCAATACTTTGGTTATGAAACACTGATTTTCCCCATAAATTTTTATCACGCATAAAAATGCATACAACTATTTTTTTTCAAGTCCCCCAGGAAAAGGTTCATCTGAATGAAAAACTGGACATGACTCAGTAATGTGAGCTTCCATCCCAGAAAACAAACCATATCCTGGGCTGCATCAAATGCATTGTGACCAGCAGGTAGAGAGAGGGGATTCTGCCCCTCCACTCTGCTCTGGTGAGATCCCACCTGCAGTGCTGCATCCACCTCTGGGGTCCCTTACACAAAAAAGACATGGATCTGCTGGAGCAAATCCAGAGGACGGCCATGAAGATGATCAGAGTATTGGAGCACCTCTCCTGTGAAGACAGGCTGAGACAACTGGGGCTATTCAGCCTGGAGAAGGCTCACAGGAGGCTTTCTAGCACCTCCCAGTACCTAAAGCGGGATGATAAGGTAGAGAGAGACATTTTATTAAGGCTTCTAGTGACAAGACAAGGGTTAATGGCCTTAAGCTGAAAGTGGATAGATTTAAATTCGATATTAGCAAGAAATTCTTTACTGTGAGGGTGGTGAGGCACTGGAACAGGTTGCCCAGAGAACTTGTGGATTCCCCATCCCTGGAACTGTTCAAGGCCAGACTGGAAGAGGCTTTCAGCAACTTTGTCCAGTAGAAGGTGTTTCTGCCCGTGACAGGGGGCTTGAACTAGATCATCATTGAAGACCCTTCCAAGTCAAACCATTCTATGTTTCCTGATTTTTTTTTACTTGGCATACAGGAAGTTGCATGCAGGAGACAGACAAACACTGCCTTAGTTATCAGTATGCTGAAAACTGCACAACAAGAACACTTTACTCTATTTGCTGAATTTATTCAGAGAAAATGTTGGTTTGCTGACATCACTAGGTCTTCTTCCCGGGCAATTCAAGCATTTCAAAAACTAACTTTTCAAGGAAAAAGAACAAATCACTTTTCCCAGTTCCTTTTCAGCTGCCTGTCAAGTCTTCCAGTGTGACCAGGCACTTGGTAGTGAGTTTTACAGTGCTTATAGCCACTGCTGGCCTTGGCCACCCGGCTGTAGGAGACAGCCACTTCCTCCTCAAAGCTGGTAGATACAAATAGGTGCCTGTGCCGCTGTCCTGCACAACAAAACTCTGCTTTTCCACTGCACCCACAGTGGCGGGGAGTTAAAGCTCTAAAAAGATCATCAGGGGCTGAGAAGATGCAGGTCCCCTCAGGCTGCTCTGCCAGGCGAGGTACGCTGCTGCCATCATGGTGCTTGGGCAGCCAAGAGCAGCCAACAGACACAGAAAGGCTTGCCTAAGCTTTCCTGCCAACACTTTCAGATCAGTGATATTAGGTGTATAATTTATCCACTCCTACACTGCAGACAGTCCTGGGGGTGTGATCCAGTAACGGGTTTGGCTGCTGTGATTAAGAAGGTGTCAAATGCAATTGTTTGTAGCCACCTCCAGCTCTTCCACCGGCAGTACAATGCCCTGAACTTTGCTGGTTTAAGTCTTCACCCAGTTGCTTCTTCTGAGCTCTTTAAAATGCTCAAGATTCAAAAATCCAGGTTTTAAAACCTTCATCTTAATTGCATCAGCAACAGCAGGGATATTTCTGACACTGGCCTATAGATGTATTTCAACATTATATGCATTCATCAATTCAGCATGTATCTGTGAGAGATTATCTACGTGTGGAAGTAGCACTGGCTTAAATTTAACCTATTATTGCAAATTGATTTTTCTAAATCACTTTGAATACCTGTGGAAATGCTTCTTTCAGTTTAAGGATTTTTTTTTTATATTGATCTATGTTTAAACCCAAATAACCTTGCTTTTATTCTAATGGCAAGAGTGCTCCCACAGGTCTACACATCAGCCCTCTTAATACCCACACCTTTAATTATATGGTTTTAAGTCCTTAGAGTAGAGGACCCCCTTCTTATGGTCTCCAGAAGCAGCTGAGCGGATAACTAGAAGCTGTCTCAGGAACAGCTTGCACCCTCCTCCCTGAGCATCCATGGAACTCAGTGCCAGGGCAGCCCTGGCTCTGCCATGTGCCTCTCCAACCAATTTGCCCCAAGATATTGTTGGGCAGTTTGGGGAAATTTACACCAGGAACCACCCCCAAGGAGTCATTTCATTTAGTCCCCTCCACCTTGTGCAGGCCTTGGATATGGTGTAAGCAGGTCTGTAACTCCCAATATGCCTACAAGCCTCCCAGCCACGCCTCAGAGCATGCCAGCCATCCTCTCAGTTTCACGCTATGGCTGGTGTGGTAAAGTCCTTGCCTTATCCCAGATGACTGATCTGAGCAAAGCACACAAAGAATCTCTGTCTGCATTTTCAGACACAAACAGGACTCAGGCTCAGACTGCTTTCACCAAACCCTTTCCTCTTTCAAGTAAATCAGTGCTTCTCATCAGGAGACGATTTGGATACAATTTTAAGACCAGTTTTCTGAGCTAATCTAATGACAGAGTTTTAATATATCAGTCATAGAGTCATATACAGTTGTAATCAAACATTATATTCCCCCAGAGGGGGGCAGTCAGAAAAGCCAAAGACAGACTGTCTCAACAATTTCTGATAGCTGAGCCTTCTACTGAGGTATCGCTGAACCATGACAAATGTAAACTGGTTTTTAACACTAGAGGGCTGGTATTACTTTACATTGGTCTCTACACACATTCACACAAGATAAGTAGTTTGATCCTCATTGTGGTAGTGGTTTAATATTGGTTAAATTATTTTGGTTTGCAGAGTGTTTAGATACTGCAGTGACAAGATATTTCTACCATCATTATATAACAAGGGACCTTTCATTAACCTTATAGTACGTCTAGAAAAACTGCTTTATTTTGTTTGTGGAAGCATGACTTTTTGGGAAACTAATGATATTTGAATTCCCAATTGTATATGATGTGCACAGAATTTGTAAAAGAAGATTGAGTTAGCAACAGAATTCAATTTTCTGTATCTCCAGTAACTATGGTATTTGCATGTCAGGTAGAATGCAGCTTAAATTTGCATATAAATTCTCAGGAAAATACAGAAGTGAGACCATTTTCAAAATCCAGACACTAAAACTGAAGGAACAAATAGCTAAGGACGCCAAAAGCCTCATGCCACAAAATAAATACATATTTCACTTCTTGGACACAGAAATTCTGCTCAATAATTTGAAGAGCGATGCCTGCTTTTCATGATGCCTGCTTTTCTTTTCTGGATTTTCTTTGCCTGGCTGTATGTATCTACATATGTTCACTTACAAGGTATGGTTAGATGAGAAATGCTGTAACACATTACATTTGTTGATGGATAGTAAATAATTTTGAGAAATATTTGAAAGTGCAGCTTGCTTTCTGTGCTTTATCATGAAAAGAGGGAATGCTTGGGGTAATTTTTTTCATAACAATTTTTACAGTAAGAGGAAAAGGGGGGGGGAAAAGCACAGAATGGTGCACAATGTTGTGGTTCTTCCACATTCAGTTACATGCCCCCTTCTTCGCTTCACTTTCTGGGCTTCCTGCTCAAGTGTTCATCTAACGTAAACCACAAGACTTTCTGCCATATTAAAATATTTCCCAGGTCAACTCTCACCAAGGGATTAGTCAACTTGAACTGTGCATGAATTTCATTTGGAAACTCCATTGCACATCTGCATCTGAAAATTGCTGCAAGTGCACTGCAAAGTGGTACCCCAAGAAGCACACAAGGCACTGCTACTGTGCAGCCAGGGCAGGTTTGCACTTGTGGTTGTCTATTGCATTTGGCATCACAGTTAAACACTACCTGCATTGCTCAGCTTCTGTGTGCTGGGAGAAGCAACAAGAGAGATTTTTTTCTTTCCTGTCCTGTGTGCAGTGGGATACCTATCCAAAGAAAATGTAATCCAGAACCCAAATCAGTATAAAAACCTTCCACTCTTCTTTTCCTTTTTCAGCATTCAGCTGGGAGGGAGAAGCTGAGGGTCAGCCCATGTGGAGGAATTGCTGGAAATTTCTGTGATCATAGTGTTGATAAATGCAAGCAGGCAAAGTTAGAGTTGGGCAGTGGTGAGAGGATAGAGGCAGCAAAGGGACAGAGGAAAGATGAAGGAAAGATCACAGAATCATAGAATGGTTTGGGTTGAAAGGAATCCTAAACATCATCTAGTTCCAACCCCACCGGGCCTGGGCAGGGACACCTTTCACTAGAAGAGGTTTCTCAGAGCCTTATCCAGCCTGGCCTTTAACATTTCCAGGGATGAGGCATCCACAACATCTCTGAGCAACCTGTTCCAGTGCCTCACTTTACTCAGCCTACAAAGATGAGGCTGAGGAGGGTCTGGATGGTTTTTTCCTGAATGTGTCTCCTTGGGAAAGCCCTGCAGTGGCTGCAATTCATAAAGCTGTGAGATGGACAGCGGCAAAGGCAGAATGTAAGATGCACAAAATAATTTTTTAGAAAACCTTTGCAGAGCTTCCCTCCAGTCATTAGTTTTCTTACCATCTCTAGAAGTGAGTAGGCAGGGCCTTACTGGGCTCTGCAGCTCTTCTCTCCCCACCAGCTGGTAGTTAGGTGCATGGGGCTGGTCCTTGGGGTGCCGGGAACATCACAGTAGTGGTGGGTGTACCCCAACTCAGGGGTCATTGTGTTATCCCATGGGCTTCAGCAGTTATTTGCAAAGGACATGGGCCCATACTGGGGCCACAGTCACTCATGGTAATGAGGGTGAATTCACACATCAGTGGTGCAAGGCTGGGTAATCAGGGATAACTGTTGTCTCAGATGTGTCTCCAGTAGCTTCTGTTTAAAATTATAGGGAGCAGCTCAGGAAGACAGGTCATGCCACTGTTTATCACGGTGCTGTCCCCAAAGCTGAGGTGTGGAAATAAGAGGGAAACATATGTTCTCCAGGCAGGAGAAAATCAACGTGCAAAGCTGTATGATCTCTGTGCCAAGTCAGAGCTTTAATTGGCACAAAAATTATCTTCACTAACACCTGCAAGCAAGTGCATGGTACACTGCAAAATTAATAGTCAGAGGGAGAACGGATTCCTTAGAGCACAAAGAAAAAGCATTTCCTCTTGTAGATGATGGTGTATCAGGTATCTCAGGCTGCTTCAAAGCCAAGGGCATTGCTGGAACCAAGAACCAGAACCGTGACACCCTACTTTATTTCAGGTGTCAACCTCTTCAATAAAAATGATCTCCCTCAAACAAAAGAATCTGTCTGAACCTGCATGAGCTTGTCAGCACAGAGATTAGTCAGGTGAGAAGGAGTGATATACAAGCACCACTGAAAATGAGTCTGGGATATGTTGAAATAGCAGAAAAGAGTGAGGTTGGTCTCTGTTGAAGCTTTTCTGTGACTGAGCAGTGGATGAAAGATGTTGAAAGCAAACGCGGCAATTCTCTAACATGACAGTCTTCTAATTGAAGGTGCTTGCTGCTGTTTTTATGTATGCCATACATGTTTCATGCCTTGTTTTTCACAGTGGGGTCAAACAGAATCTTCCAAATCCTTCACTTTTCACTGATCTGCTTTTTAGCAAGTGTTCATGGATAACACTGAGCACGTACCAGAAGGTAAATCATGTTTCTTAATTCCTCTTCAGCTATTGAGTAACCTTCAGGGATGCTTCGCTTTTGCAGCAAAACAGTCTCCAGCAGAGATGAATTCACCTGCATGGCTGAGGTGTCTCTTCCATCATGCAGCCCTTCATCAGAGATGCCTATTGCAGTTTGAAAGTTACAGGTTTCTCCTGTAACTGTAAAGTTGACCAAGCCAGCTGCTCAAAGCCTGGGATGTGAGGGGCCAGCAGGGTCTCAACAGCTTTGTCTACCTCAGATTAAGAAGGTTGTTTAGCTCTTGAACTTGAATCAACTAGACATTCCCAAGAATGCAGTGTTTAAGGACTTGGTCCATCAGCAGATATACGGATGAAGGTTTTTTTCTGTAATGCGGCAGCCTGAGGCCTCGAACTCCTTAATGGCTGAGCTTTGGGTTGCTGATTGACTGCTGCATGGGCCATCGTTTCAGTTGGATCTTCAGTCCTGATGTGGTCGAATTCAGAAATCCTGCACCACAGAAAGTAGAATAGCAGAGCTGCATTTTCCCAGATGGAGGAAAAGTTCAGAAAACAACCCCACATCTCAGTAGCAGGCAGCCTTGGGAGAGTCCTTGTGAGGGATCTGGGAGGAAGCTGAGCCCAGCAGTGCTTTCTCAGTGTGTGACACCACAGGGCATTTAGGTGAAGAATAGCTTGTCCATGGTTCCAGAATAAAAGTACTTAGACATTTTTGTTGGTTTCAGGGTGTTGTTGTTATGTTGCCATTTTTCCTCTGCCTTTTTGGGCCCCTTTTCTTCCTGGGGGCCTGGGCAGGTGCACAGTCCAAGGACATCCAGCCAGAAGTCTGACACTTTTCACATGACAGCTGCCCTTGACCCCACGTGGAAACATGATGCTGGAGTGGTTACATAGAGCTGTAACACCCAAAAAAACATAGCAAGGCCTCTCATATGAAGATATAGGGATGGTATAAGCAGGTCTGAGGCCAAAGACAAAAACAATGAGAGGGAAGAAAAACTTGGATTTATCAAAATTGGATTTATCTAATGTATTTAGATTTAAATGAAGAATCATAGAATCATGGAATGGTTTGGTTTGGAAGGCACTTGGGCCAGGAATACCTTTTGCTAGGCCAGGTTGCTCAAGTCCATCAAAGTGACCTTGAACACTTCCACAGATGGGGCATCCACAACTGTTCTGGGCAACCTGTTCCACTGCCGGAATACCCTCACAGTAAAGAACTCCTTCCAGATATCTAATATAAACCTACTCTCTTTCAGTTTAAGGCCATCACTTTCATTCAGACCCTTAAAGCATTCATAAAGAAAGGTGTTTTGTTCCCGGAAAACTGTATCGGTAAACCATAGGGAAATGTATACAAGCTTTACCTCTTTTTCCTGAAACATGCAAAATTACATCTTTCCACCAGTAACAGTTTTCAGGAAGGCTCTTGCAAAGGCTTTTGTTTCACTTTTCTTCCTTTCTTTTTTTTCTTTAATTGTCATCCCACCCCAAGGAAAAGTATTGTGTGGCAGAGCACCTGTGCCAGGGGGTGCTGAAGGGGGGCCTGGGTCTCAGGACACACAGTCGCCCACTGCCCTGGAAGCAGATGAGTGGCAGCTCCACCTTCTGCAGGAGGGTGCCAGGCAGGAGGTCTGCTCCAGGGACTGCACCTCAGAGCCCTTTTCAGGAGCCGTCTGGACTCTGCCCAGCTCCAGCTGGCGCAGAATTACTCAGGACCTAATTACAACAACCTGGTGACAGCCCAGTGAGAGGAGTTCCTCATTAAACATGATGGTCTGGATGCCACGGCTGGCGCGGGAAACTCTTAAATGGTTATTGCTGGAAACAGCGAGTGCATACCAGGGGAAAGATCACTCTATAAATGTGCTATTTCTTACATTCTTTCTCCAAGCATCTGTTATTGCTCTCTGCCAAAGACAGGATATTGGATCTTTAGATTGGCTCAGTGCAGCCAATCTTCTGGTTTTATGGTTAGGTCTGTAACAGCAGCTACAAGAAAAACTTTAAAATATTTGAGTGGGAAAAAATCCTTTAACAGTATTTGTGCCTTTTCGTTTGTCTTCTGAAGTAGTAAGCAGTACAAAGGAGATGCACCAGTATTGATCAGAACCATCCCACTAGCAGTATTTGCTTTCTATTTCCACTAAATTATAGTAATATTTCATAGGACTAAAATTAATATATATTGAAATACTGCATAAAGTAGAGAACAAGCCTTTTCTGGTACAGTTGTACTGCTACGGTGAACAATAGTTCTCATACTGTGTGGCACATTGTGGAAAAGGTTTTTGCCTTTTTACTGGGATAAGGTTGAATAAAGAATAGGTTTAGCCGGCAGAAATCGGTCTGATCTAAAAGTAAAACAAAAGGCCTAAAAAACTGCACAGCACCCAGGGACATTTGACAAAGTGTACTCAGGGACTGGATGTGTGGCGTCCTGATTTCAGAAAAGTGCTTTCCCATCCCTTTCTTCACCTTGCTTCACCTTGGAAGCCAGTTGCCATGAAGTTGATTGGGTGATTTGGGATACCAATGGCTCATCATTCACCAAACAGAGGCACAGTACCAAGATTCTCCTTGCATTTGTTTGTGCTATGAAGGTCTCAAATATTTCTTGTCCACTAGATAAAACACCTCCATCCAGGCTACCACCAACACAAATGGATCCTTGTTTATCCTTCCCAAATACCTTCATACCTGATATATCCTCCGGCTTTAGTGTGCTCGCCTGAGGCAACCTGTCATTGATTGGGTCCTCTTGGGTGCGGTGTCTTCGTGAAGCAGCAAAATGTGTGATCACAGTGAAAACATGGCTGCGGCTTCTTTGGCAGGAACAGTAAACCTTTGCTCCATTGACCTGTAATTAGCGTTTCATTCCGAGTATCACAAATAATAAAAATTGACCTGAAGTGACTCTAGCAGTTTTTTAATTGCTGCTCTTCTCCTGTGAATCTCTGTAAGTAACAACAGACAAAACAACAATGCAGCATGGAAGCAGATTTTAGTTTCTTTTTTATTTTACACTGCTATTTCCTACTGATGAGGGGCACTGCAGGACATGTAAACGTAAATGTTAAATGAACCACCAAACCTGAAAGCCCTGACCACTGTTCTTTTGCTGAGATAAGTGATGAAAAAATCCAGTTAGAACAAACTTTAAAGTAGATTTGCTTTTAAATTACTCTGAGTTTGCAAAGTCAAGCCTTTCAGTTCCAAATAATAATTATTTTACGATCTCCTTGTTTTCAGAGAGCGATCTCCTTGTCAAGAACAGTACTTTTTTCTCTATTTATCTGGGAGCCACACAAAAGCAATGTTTTTTATTTGACAGTTTCTGCTAAGCTCAGGTCTCCTTGATGCTCTAAAATGCATAGAAAGAGGAAATCTTTCCACAAAGGATTTTAAGGCCCAGAATCTCTGAAGTCCTATGGAGGAAAGTCTGGGGCCACACCACTGTGGACATGGAGAGCCTTGACAGCACCAGGAATGGAGTACTTTTTTTAAATGCTGTTGCAGAGATGTGTCCAGCCCATGGCACACAGATGTCAGACATCCAGGCACTGGGGGAAGCACCTGCTAAAGCCACTGGCACAAGGCAGTGCTGCAGATCTCATGTGCTATAACCACAGTCCCCAGTGACACCCATGCCTTGCTCGCAGGTGCCAGGCTCTAAGGCTTCTGCTGCTGCCTCTCAGCAGCCTGGGGCATCTCCTATGATACTGCCTGCTTGGGAGAACTTGCCTGTTTTTCCCCAAATCCCTGAGCAGAAGTGCTCCTGCCCTGTCAAAATGTTAGGTAATGCTCACAGCCCCGCTAGTGCCTTGCTCCTGTCCTCTTCTACAGAAGACTCACTGTGCTTATTTTCAACTAAAAGTGTATTTTACCAAAATTGGCTTGTTTTGAAGCCCTGGAAGACATCTCAGCATTTGCTCCTGGGCTATAGAAAGTGGCTATGGAAAGTTATGGAAAAGTTTTCAGTTACTGAAGTCTGGAGGTATCTGACTGTGGCTGTATAGGGGCTGAGGATTGTCCCTTCGTAGTGTGCAGTTTATAGGGCTAAACCTGACAGCTCAGCTGGGTGGGGGTCTCTGCTTACCAGACAGTGCCAATGCTGAGTGGGAGACTTACTCAGGTGCTTCCTGCTCCACAGATCTCTGTCACTAGGGCTCTTCCTCACTCTGTACCTTTCCACACACAGAAATATCTGGGATCTTTGGGACAGCCCCATGTTCAAAGCTCAGCATGGACATTGACTTTCTCAACAGCAGCCAAATACCACGTGGCCTTCTCCTTTAAGCAACAGACCCTCATAGAATCATAGAATAGTTTAGGTGGGAAGGGGAAGGGGACCCTAAAGATCATCTCGTTCCAATCCCCATCATCACAGGATCCCATATGGAGGTATAACATCATTGTGTGAGTCCAGCATGGGGCTCATCTGACATGCAAAATATATATAAACAACATGAATCATCTTGAAAGAAGTTCAGCAGTGATATGTGGCAACCTGAAACATGAAAATTTAATCAGGTCCTGAACTCCAGGAGCGAAACCTGCCTTCCATCTATGCATGCATTCTGTCCTGTTACAGCTAGACTTCCAGATCAAGGGGTCCATTCCTTAAAGACAGTCCTGGCACTACATGATCTGCCTTATGAACCTGAAACCTTAGGAGTCAGACTTCAGCAGGAACATCTAATTTTGCCATATGCATTTAAATAAAACTACTTATCATCCATCTGACATACCATGCCCAAGCTGAGAAATGACCCACACACATAAATCTATTTCCATAGCTGTGTTCGTTCTTTTTGAGCTGGATTCACATCCACACACAATTATTTTCATCTACATTTTAAAAGCGGAACTTAGAGTGTAAAGGTTATTAACATCCAGAACCTCCTGGCCAAGGGCAGTTTTATAAGGTCCCTGACTACCAACAGCAGCTTGCTGCTTGTTCTCATTATGCTGACATGTAAGTTTATTCAAAGACCCTTGAAGAACTGGAGGCTTGTTGCACTTGTAAATTTGCCAGGATGTCTGCCAGAGGCATAACATGTTCCCAACTATCTGAAAGTCATCAGTGAGCTCTGAGAAGGCAATATTTTAAAACCAAAGCTAACAGTGAATGTTTGCTCTTTATATAAATATAGTAATATATATATATAAATGCTCAAATTAGTTTCTTGATATGGTTTGAAAAGCTGATGATATGAAAATTATGGAAACTATTTTCTCCTTCTCAGGTAGAGTGAGGTGATTTATTAGCCTTAGGTAAGAAAATGTTGAAGAGTTCCTGCTTCTTAGGCAAATAAAGTCAAAACTGGATGCAATAAGCAGAAATCCAGGACACTTAAAAACTGGAAGTTAATCCAGAATGGATAGGGCATGGCTGTGAATGCATCTCCAGGCTTATGTCAGTTGGGAAGGAGCAGTAGCAGTTCCAGGATTTCTCTACGAGTGGCAATAAGAAATTTTGACTTTGACACCTGACATTAAATTTTGGAGATACCTAGGAAAGGTAATAACCCTAGCCTGGAGCAATCAAATCAGAGCTTCTTGCTGCTCTTAGCATCAACACTGTTTATATCCGGGAAGCCTTTGATTATTTGATTTAGCCAAGCATGAAAAAGATTTTTTTTCCTCAGCTGAGAACCAATGAACATCCTGACCATGAGAGAGCTCATGCCCTGCCTCCACGGGAGTTTTGTTGATCGTCTGGAGATTCTTGAAGCTGAAAGTTTCTCAACTGCTCTGGTCAGAAGGAGAGGACACAGCAATGAGGAGCAGGTAGTGTTCTGAGGTAGAGGCTGCTGCCTCCCAATAGCACTATAAATGAGCACAACCAGTTCACAGATATAAAGCCACAAATTACTTCTTCATTTATCACACAAGCTGTCAAAGAGGGTCCCCTGGAACAACACATGGACACTGGCAAAGTGTTCCATGCTGAGTTAAGCATTCTTGCATGAAAACTAAAGCAATAATCTGGGGGTTTTTTGTTTTGTTTTTTTTTTGTTGTTGTTGGTTTTTTGTTTGGTTTTGTTGTTGTTGTTGTTGTTGTTGTTTGTTGTTTTTTTTTTAATAAAACCTAAGTTAGTGTAGCTAAATCTCCAGATGAAGATTTAACTTTCTTCTGAAGAGTTTCACTCTTCCCTTGGGAGTCATCTTGCATCAGGTGTGGGAGATAGATAACGGCCAAGGAAAATTTGGCTTCTACTCTCAAGCAAAGCTAACTGTGTCCCACTGCATGTAAAATCCTGTGTAACAATGCATTTATTGGTTTTCATCCAGAAATCTTTCCTACCGTTGCTAGCATTCCCCCCCAGCTGAGAGTCTGGCTTCCGTGCAGCTCTCACACCAAGCTGTTCCTCCAGCCTTGAAGAATTCCTTGAAAAATGGATTTAGGATGCCCACAAGTCTGCCTGGCTGTTGGAGCTTCCTACCAGGCCTCCAGTGCTGCAGCCTGTGAAATAGCTGTTATTCAGACTAATGAACACTGCTTGTGCAAGCACTGGTGGGTAGAAAGTGGCCATGAATAAATTTAGGATGGAAATTAGACAAATATTTCTAAGCCTCAGAAAAACGATGGCTCTGAAAAGCCTTTTGTTATAGCAGTGGTAGCTAAATCCTGAAATACTTCAATTAAAAATAAAAAGTTCAAGCAGTTTATGCTCTGCCTGCAAAACAAGAGACCAAACCAGGATTTTCACCCACTGTGCTGCCCAGCCCGAGTTTCAACATGAGCACATCAGTGGGGACTACAAAGCACATGGCAAAACAACGCACATGTTAAGCCCTGTTACTGCAGGGCATGAGAACACAGGTATGACAATCACATCCTGATGTTTTAAGTAAGGAATATGAGTTAAGTTAAACAGCAGAGACAGCTCTTTGGAAATGCCAGGGCCCCTGGCTGGGGAGCAGCAGGGCTACCAGTGAGGCTGAGACACCCACACATTGCACTGCAGGACACCCACTGCCAAGGGGACTGTGAGATGGCATGGGATTAAAACATCCTGGGGTTTGTTATAGAAGGACCCTCAGAAATTTCTGGCTTTTTCAATATCTAGTGCTGTGGTTTGCATGTTGCCTTTGTCTTGAATGTAGGCTTCAGTGGTTCCTTGTTACCTAACAGTCAATAGTAAGTAAGTAGGCCTCTTTTATCTAGATTGGATTTAAAGAGCACAGTGTGGCATTTCCCTGTGACACAGCAGTTGAAAAGATGGTCCCTATCTAAAAGACTTTACAAGTGATGGGTAAATCATATGGAGAAGCACAAGAGACCACAAGCTGAAATGGTGCTTCCAGCCCCAGAGGTCTCTGCTCAGCAGCAGCCTGACCACTGTCAAGTTTTTCTGCTGGCTTCGCAATACAGGCGAGTTTTAAGAAGGGATTAACCACCAGAGCATCTTTATTCTGCATTCTTTTGTGCTTTTGTGCTTTCTCTGCTGGCTCAAAAGCAGCAGGTAAGTAGCCTGGTTTATTGTCAGTTTTTCTTGCTGTTACTGATGATCTGCAGCAGCACAATGGGAGCGGGCGGAGCCTTGCAGAGTATAGCTCCAAAGAAACAAAACTAAGAAAATCCATGTTTGCTAATGGAGAAAAGAAAATCACCCGTGCTGAAAGGAACTGGCTCGTGCAATGGGGTCTATGAGTTCCTGCCTTGGCTCCTGTAGGCAATCTCCTATGTTTAAATAGAAACAGAAGGAAAGATAAGAGAATGGTAAAATGGTGCTTCATGAATTAGGGTAAGCACTCTGCCCATTCTGGGATACTTCAGCTTCGCCTGCAGAGTCTGCTTAAGTCAAAGCAGTTTGTGTGATATATTTTCATTTTATATCCAAATAGCTGTATGTTACCTTTTGTGTCCCTCTCAGGTGTGCAGTGGCCATGAGCTAACCCTTGTCTAAAGCAGCACCGAGGGGAAGAGGTAAAATACTGTTCCTAATTTGCGACAATGGAGAAAAAAGGTCCTTTCTTCCCTTTTTATTGCTGGCAATGCATGGAGCTCATGTGAATGCGCTACTCAGAATGAGGTGGCTAGTTCTTATTCAGAAGTGTGCACTATATGGGATTATTGATTTCTTCTCTGCTTGGAGACAAAAAACAGAATAAGTAGGAAACAGTTTTCACACTTGACCTCATGCATGTTCAGCCTTGAATTGTTTCCAAGCAAGTTCTCCTACATCCGTTTTTAACCTTTAGATACCGCTGTCTTTACACACTCAGCAAGGGCATTCTACACACAGTTATCTCCTCCTAACAATCACCTAATTGGGCTTTCCAAAATGCACCACATTCCACCCCAAATTATTAAATCAATGGTGTTTTTTGAAGAAATCATTAATCATTTTATTTCTGCTTGTCTTCTTGATTTTGTCTGGTTTTCTATACCCTCATCCACATTATACTAAGCAGCAGTTTTGAATTATGCCTATTTTTTCATCTTCTATTATTAAAATAGGAGTAATGATGGTGCTGACACAGTTTTGGAAAAGGAGGAAAATTATTAATTAGAGCATACGTCAATAAGCACTTGGCTTTCTCTTACTGCAATGTAGTAGTAAAGGATTTAGCAATGCTAGAAATAAAAGCCCTTTGAAATAGTAACAGTCCCCTTTTATTGAGAACACTTACATTACAAATTTATTTAAAACAGTGTTCTTACTTGCTCTTCAGTCTTAAAATCAGTTATTTTATATAAAAGCAATTTTCCTTGCTCACATATTTGATATACAACTCTGTGTTACACAGCAAAGGAAAGGATACAGAATTATTCTTGTAAATGGAGAGTTTGTTTCAAATACCTCTTCTTGTTTTGTTTTGAGGGTTTTGTAGGGTCCCATCATTACTTGTTCACAGTATCAAATAAACACAAGTGACATACACAATCCTTCAGGACATCAAACCACATATTTCTTGAATTATGTACAAATGTGGTTTCAGCCTTGTATGTGCACATGCTTATGATTTGTCACCCACTATTACTTGCCTTCATGTTTAGAAGCTCTTGGTCAACCAGCCCTGGTTGAGGTGCAGCAGTAGCCAGTTTATCCTGCCAGAAAAGGATTTATAATTCAAGGTCAATATAACTGGAAATAGTTCTGAGGTGTTTTGCCATCATCCATTCCACTTGCAGCTAACATATTTGAAATGCCAAGATGGAAATGTAGAAGTCCAATATTGTGAAAAAAGAGCAAAATTTATAATTGATAAACTTTACAAACATGAGTACACAAGCTCTCAAGATTAGTGTATGTCTACATACACTAATTTTGTGTCTCATTTTGTGTTCTAAGATACAACAAAAAGTTAAGGAACAATGGCAACATTTTTGGATGCCTTCCTTTTGGCCTTGCACTACTTTTAATGAGCATTTTTCCTGTGTTGATACTTTAACTCCCCAATTCTTTTAATCCAGCTAGCCCCGTCACTAGCAGATATTAACAAAAGAAACATGGATTTGCTGCAGATAAAGAAGCTGGTGTTCAAGGCAAGTAAATAATTCCATCTAGTTCCTATCGGGTTTCTGTTGGTGTCATATTCCCATGAACAACGGGACATTTTTAAAATATAAAACAACAATTGAATTGTCACAGTATGGGTGGCATTTCAGTTCTGCACCACTTCCTCACTGGACCAGAAGATAAAAGGTTGAAATATTAAGGAACATGGAGCCAGACATGCTTCATCTGTTAGCATCCCAGCATGGTACCAGAAATGGGCTTCTGAGAAAAAAACATTAAAATTAAGTTTCCAGAGATTTTAACCCTTGTGTCACTGTTCTTTACCTTCATCCCACACATTCCCTTCCTCAGAAAATGGGGGTAACACCATAGTGGAAGCAATCACCAGGTGTGATTTGAATTATGTTGGCAAATTTGCATTGAAAAGTCTGAGTTGGCTGCTGAGAATCTCCACCTCTCACCAAGGGTTAATTCAGTGGGACTCGTCCCAGAATCTCAACTTTTCAACTAAATCCTTGCATGTCCAAGCTTTTTGACACCATCTCTTTTTTTATTACTGTTTTTATTTTTCCCCTGTGGCTTCTGTCACAGTTGAAACCCCATATCTTCTCTACAGCCCTTCTCCAGCTCTCTCCCTGCAGGCTTTCATCTGGCGGCTGTGAGACAACCCCTCACTTGTATCTCTGACTTCACTTTAGCATAGCAAAGACAAAACTATTTTCAGCTTTACACCTTTACTTCCAACACCCTTTTCCTTTCCTGAACAGCTTTCTTGGCTGAGGTACCTGACCTGTGTCTTTATCCCAAGAAATATTTGAAATTTGCTAAAGACACATAATTGAGAGGAATGAGAGTATTTGCCAGTTTGCTTAGGAGAATGTGAAGCCTGAAGCCAGCCCATGCAGTTGAAACTGATCCTCTCTGTGTGCTCTGGCATAGCCCAAAATTCTGGCACTTCTAATTTTCCTAGTGGAGAGGTAGTCCAGATTATTTAGCCACTGCTTATTACCTGTATCTCCATCTGTGTAAAGATAAAATATTGTTTCTGAGAAGGTCCTGTTTGCATTCCAATAAGAATTAGTCTCTTCTTCAAAGCTAGAGTGAAGCCCTGTTTCTTATTGTTTCAAGATACAAGAGGAGTGGGGAAATTAAATGGAACAGAAATGTAATGTGAATAGTAGCCTTTCAACTTCTTGGGAATCTTAAGTAAAATATAAAATGTTTTTTGAAAAGGTCATGTAGTAGAAATGATCAGTTTTAATAAGGCATTCTTCTCCTCTTTTAAGTCAAAAGCATAAATATGAAACAACCTCCAGCCAGAAGTACACAAAGCAAAAACCTCTGGTGTATTTAAATACTATTGGAAATCATGAGAAAATACACTCTCCTGGAGTAGGCAATTTATCGCTGAAATAAAATCATATAAATGGAAGGTCACACTCAGTCTCAGCAAGGCTGAGTGACAAGAATGAAAAAGAAGCTGGGTTCTGTGGACTGAATTTTCAGAGCAATGCCTGGGCAACAGTTTTGTAGGACTCCATATTTTGCACGCATGGAGAAAATACATCTCAGCAGCACAGAGCAAAGCACCTGCAATCTGAATGGCTGGGCTTCTATTTGCAATGGTGATCAGGTACCTGCACAAAACTCATCATCAATTCAGTGGTCCCTTGAGAGTCATATTAATTAGAAAAGCCTGGTCTCAGTCAGTAACAGCAGAGGTCACAGCTCCCATGCAGACTGCCCCACCAGACTCTGTAAGGTTTAATTGATGAGTTTACACAGGCTTGACTGATTTTTGCCCATAACATTTAACTTGTTTGTCCTTCTCCTAGCCTATCTATTAACAGGTCTTCATGCAATAAATATAGTTACCCATTTTCTTTGAAGCTTGGCTTTCCTTGCTGCACACACTTTAAAAAAACCTCTAACTACTGCAAGTATGAATTAAAGATATAACTGGGTTTTCTTGACTCACTCTTGTTATTTGTGCAAAGATACTTTATGTGAATGAAATTATGCCACTCCAACCTAATGAATGACTGAATTCCTTTATGTGCTTCTATTATTTATTAACAAATCTGAAAAACTCATTTCAATATGAAAAAGAAAGTGAATGTGTAGATTGATCAAGTTATTTTTCTCTGCCTGCAAACATGGTTATTTAGCTCCATCACACTCCAAGGTATCCATAAACCCTCACTACATAGCTGTCAGTAGTGTCGATAATAGAGCTAATTATACCTTTTCCCAAAGTTATTGTGCTCCTTGAGCATTTTCTTGCACCTACTGCCAGTGCTGTCAGGGAAGAAGATGGAAGAATGAGAACATATTTCCTCAGCAATACAGCAAAGGAACAAAGAAGGGTTACCTGATTTAAAAAAAAAAAAAAAAAAGTAGCTTGGATATATAAAAAGCAAGGCTTTTTGTTTGGGCTCCTCAGGTGAACCAGATATGACTCCTTGCCAACAGACAAGACAGACAATTCTGTAGATTTCAGTGGGTCTGGAGTTTCACTTCAGAAATGAAAACACAATAAAAAGAAAAAAGAGCATCTCAAGAGGATTTTTAAAGTGGATAGCATAGAGAATGCAGTTAATAAAAGCAGAACACAAAATACAACTGCTTCTCTCTATTATTTAAAGAGCAATACAACTTCTTTTATTCTCATAGTTTTATTCCAGAACTCCTCACTGAAAATCATTCTTGAAAAGAGCTCATGTCTTTGGGTCCTTGTCACACACAGACCCAAGTCACATTGCAGAGCCATAGTTAATGTTTTAAAGTGATTACTTCATCACTTACAAAAGGAATTATTATGGCCAGTTTAGTCTTTCTGTCCATTTTTAAAGACCTTGTTTTACAGAAGCTGAGTGTGGGATCCCTGCAGACTTAATGAACAAAATTCATTCTCAAGATTACATATTATTGTTATCATCTAGCTGTCATCTTGCTGTCTGTTTTGTATGTTCAGTCATTATTTTCTTTTTCTAATTTGTTGGATGAGGCATTTTTCAGTGTACCAGACAAGCAAAACAACCAGCTTTCCCTCTGGCTAATGGATAGCAATACTAGCCAGGCACAGCAAGCCTCTGATTTTAAGGAACCAAAAGCATCCTATCTCTTCTCAATTGTGCTGCTATTGTGCTCTGGTTAAAAGTGGACAGAAGAAAAGTAACAAGGCTAAGAAAGGGCTGGAAAATGCTTACAGCAGCTGCCTTCGTCTAAATACCTTACAAATAGTAAAGGGAGATAGTGATGGCTCCTTTCAAATGTTCAGTGGTTCTCACTTCCAGCTTTTGCAGTGTTTGTGTTGGCTGCACCACAAGAGCTTTTCTGCAGCCATAGTACCTTCCCTGAACACCAAAGGCTTGCATTTGATGGCTGCATGGTACGCACAGGGCTCAGACTCACTCACGTTCCTCCAAGACATCAACTCTCTAGAGAAGTTGATCTCTGAGTAGAAAATTTTTTTAAAAAATTCTACAGTGGAAATCTATCTTCTCTTCTCTGGCACTCTTGAAGTGACAATTTTAAAAATTAGTTCTTGCCTGTTATGAGATTTCTGTTTCCCTGTGATTATTCCTGAGAGTCTATGTAATTGTACAATTAATCCAATTAACTAATCTTTTTCACAATAGCCTTATCACATGGCTCTGTCTTTGTGGGTGGGCAGCTGTTGCCACAGCCTGCTGAGACAGGTCTAAGAATTACAGCACAGAGAATTATATTCATGCATCATTCACTTCTACCCTGGGGTATAATAAATAAGAGTTCTTGTGATAACTGGTTGTCTGCCTCAAACAGAAGATTAGAACAGGTAAAACCCTCACAATTCTGTTGTGAACCTAAAAGATGGTAGAAATTGCTGCTATCCCCTCAGTTAGCAAGGATCTATAACAACTGAGTCCTTGGCATTAATTTTTTCTCTCTCGTTTGCAGTACTTTTTCATCACTGAATGACTTCAAGCTGAGAAAATCCCTTCTCTTTTGCTTTTTTCACAGGTATACTTAACTTCTGGGATTCCAGTTTAGTCAGGGCAGATTTCTGTTTTATCATTACAAGGCAGAGTAAAACCTCCCTGTGTGTGCTGGGAAGAGTGGACTAGGACATTTCCCGCATGAAATACAGTGACCTTCGGAGCTACACTCAAGATAACAGAGCTTCTTTCAGTGGTACTAGGGAGACTCAAACTTACCTAAAGGCAGTATCCCAGGACTCTCTGGAGCAGAAGGATCCTTCAAATATGAGAAAGGGATGCTCAGACAGCACATGGAGGACACCAGACAGGTCTGCTGGGTAAAAACGGCCAAGTATGTCCTAATGATCTCAGCAAACAGCAAAACCTCAAGCCTTCACCTTTGAATCAATTGCCCACACCAAGCGTCTCCATCTGTTTCAGACACCAGCAGGTGCTAGATGTCATCCCGTGGGGTTGACAGAAGTATGGGACCTACAGAAATGTGAACGCTAGGGAAGAACAGGGAAGATCTGGACAGAGACCCACATTAACAAAACCAGTCTGATTTTAGTGTTTTAAAATATATTCTTATTTCCCTGAGTTTTCCATTTTCCCTTTTTAACTGTGATCTTTGAGGTTAGTGGTCTTTCCATCTCTTGACTACCTGAGACTAATCCACAGATTCTTATGCTGCAGTCTGATACCACTAGTTGGTACTTTAGAAAATGGTATTAGCATTTATTAGCATGCATTAGCCTTAATAAAAAGCAACAATATATTTGCTGTTTTGTTTCTTCAGACATGATCCACTGGTCTGAAACAATTTTTGAAATTCTCGTAGCAAAACCATAATACAAAGGTCACACAGTATCGAGCAAATTAGAAGTATGCTTATATTTTTACATAAAATGCATATGCAAAGAGTCAGATATCCATCTTGCTATTGAAAACCCATAATTTGGTGTGCTTCTTTAATAATTCATTTTGGAATTTAGAAAGTGTGCAATACAGATTTCAAAATACATCACTGAACTAAAAGAAAATGCTGACATAAAAAGACAAAAAGTAATAATCTGGTAACTGAGCCAAAAAAACTCCAACCATTGTTTATGCAATCATTGCCTTTTATTTTTTCTTACACAAAGGAGAATGTCTCATTTTTATTTGTACAGATGTAACATCTGGTGGTACAAATACCACTGGAAGAAATACCAATGTGAGATTTAAATTGCACCTTTGTACCTTACAACAACCAAAAGCGGATTCTGTTCACAGCTTAAGACAGTTCAAGGTGTGAGCTGTGACTTTTAGTTCCAAATAACCTCTATGGAAATCTGGACAATACAAGAGAAATCAATTCATTTTCCCATGTTCTGTTCTCTGGTTCCATATGAGATGCCCTAAGTCATCCCAACTACATCCATACCATGACCTCAAGGTTTGAGTATCACATCGGCTCTGTCAGTCCAGTTCAGGTGTCTCAGATGCTTCAGGGCACCAGAAATACACAATATGTCTGTGTTTAGCATAACTGAACAGCTCCTTGAGTGGTGTGTGGAGAGGGATTCATCAGGCACCCACACGTCCTGACCCGACTAATTTCAGATGTCCAGGCAGGGGATCCCGTAAGGGGCTGGGATGCTCATCAATATCCCATATACATACACAGAGTTGGCAGGCACAACACAAGCTTATGGAAGACTGCTCTTTCTGAAACAGAAATAAGAGACTGACTGACCTAAAATGACTCTGTAGCTCTGTGTTTAGCAGTTGCCCCAGAATGTAACAAAGGCTTGACACCCAGTTCATAAGCAGACACAGACGCTCAGACACTTCAATTTATTAAATTCCACCTCCATGGTCCAAAAAAAGTAAAATAAGTTTTTTTAATGTTGTGTTAAACAGTCAAGGGTCTTTTGTGTTCATTAAAAAAAAAAAAATAATTAAAAGACAGATTTAATCGTATTTTTTAAGCTGTGTCTCACAGGAAGCCAGAAAATTCTCACAGACTTGCCTTGCCTTACACACAAAATTATCCTCCCTCCTTTAAAGCGCTGAAGCCAGACATGAGAAATGCTCACAGTCTTTCTGCTCAGTGCACAAAACGCTAACACAGATAAAGTGTAGCAGGACATTTTCCTTACCCAGTGCTTCTTTTAATTAGAAAGAAGGAAAAGCAGCATCATTCCTCAAAAAACATGCTCAAAAAGGCAATTAAAGAGCAGCCTGAGAGCCCTGTCCACAAGGATAAAGGGAAAAGCGGAAGGAAAGGGAAGGCAAGGCAAGACAAAAGGCAAAAGGCAAGGAGAAATATCAAGACTTTAATTTCACAATAGAAATTTTATGATGACACATCCAGAATAATAGCGCATAAAAGATAAGGAAATAAAAAAGCTTTTTATTATTTATGGTGGTTTCTTCTTTAAAAGTTCATGCTTCTAACTCAAGATCACTTACAGGAGTTGATTTGTGAATTCTGAACATTTGGGGTCAGCTGTATTAAAACGCATATGGAACAACAATAATGAAGGATGATCAGAAGAGTATAATGTGTTTTCAGGTTTTACATCTGATGAATCTCCCTTGAAGAGAAAAGCATTAAAGGGAACATCACTGGTAGTAAAAAGCTGAGCATTTGGATGCCTGCCATGCCCAATTCCCCACTGACACTGAAGTGCCTGAGATAATGCAGAACAGTACCTCACAAGACTTGCTTGAGTTCTCTTTCACTGCATGTAAATGTTTCTCTTGCCTCCTATGGCAACCACTTAAAAAGATGAGTGGTTATCTTAACCAAGTGTTTAAAATATAAAAACTTACTGTAAGGTTAAGAACTAATTATAAATATGTCCCTTTCCATAGAATCATGGAATCACAGAATGGTTTGGATTGGAACCTCATAGATTATCCAGTACCAACTCCCCTGTCACAGGCAAAGACAGCTTTCATTAGACCAGGCTGTTCAAAGCCCCATGCCACCTGGTCTTGAACACGTCCAGGGGTGGGGTGTATACAGTTTCTCTGGGCAGGTTTCCCCTATTTAATGCTGAAATGGACGTACAGTTTCAATCCATTAATGTGTAAAGTGGCATCTTCCTCTCTCAAAGGTGAATAAATGACAATATAATCTGATCCAATGACTCATTTCTGACCAAAGGCACATGGAAGCAGATTTACCAGGCACTGGGTGCAGAACATCAGATGGGGGTTCTGCCACCCTGGACAGCATTAGTGCTCCTGAAAGGGCTTGACATGGTCTCAGCAATGATATGAGCTGTTAGGTGGTATCAGCTCATCCAGCAGACAGCAAAACAGGGAATAGGAGCTGGTCAGGAGCCTCCAAGCTGTAATGTCAGAGGTCTGTAGAATAAAAAGTCATCACGCTCCCTCATTTCATCCCTCCTTAACAACAGAACTGCCAGGCAGGATCAGACCAATTTTCCACTAAGTCCAGAGTCTTGTGTTCATCTCTTAGTTACACCTGGCAATGCTTCACTTTTACACAGGAGGAAGGAGAAGTGCATGCTTTAAAGTTGCCAGTCCCAAAAGAACTGGATGTTTCTGAACCCATGTGTTTCCCATAGGGTGTACGTGGATCAAATGGACTGATTCAGTCACAAAACAAGCAATTCTGAACTGATATATTACCTGTCTTCCCACTCTGAGGGGCTGATCATTTGCTTCTGATAACTTCAGAAGTTATCCAAGTTACTTGGATAAGTAACTTGCTCAGGTAATTGAATAGTCCATGTTATCAAAATGTAAGCACCATTCCTTAAAGGTATTCCATGTTTTTGAAAGACTTTACAGTGATTGCTCACATTTGACAGTAAATAGCTGCTGTTTAGAGCAGAGAGCTTTTTCTCACACAAAACACTAAGTGACTGTTTCCAGGGGATGCAGCATTCTATGAGCCAATCACTGGTACAAGATGACCTAAAACTTAACTGTTGCCTAGGTAGCAGTGATCAAGATCTCATTGCACACGTGTTGCACAAACAGACAGGACACCTTGTATAAAGATATGTCTTTGAAAACACCAGTTTTCTAAATACTAAAACAACTGTTCGTGAAGCTCATAGTTTAAATGTGGTTCAAAAATGCTCTAAAATTAAAGTTTGCAGAAATCTTCTGGGCAAGAAACCCGTTGCTTGAAAAAAAGGGTCAAGCACTGATATTTAATGAAAAAATAGAAACAAATCAATGCTTAAAGACTGGATGCCTAATGAGTGGATTAAAGGAAATGCCACAAATATGGATAAGAAAAGTAGTCAATACTGATAAAGGCACTTTAGGCCACTCAAAACATACTCAGAAGAAAACAAGCCTCCTTTCAAATAACATAGATGCAAATGACAAAACCAGAAAGCAATAGTATAAAATTATTCAGTATGTATGCCTATTCCATATTTTAAATCAGACATGAAGAAGTATCCAGCCTATTTGGTGCTGATGGAGAATGCTGCTGTTGACGTCAAAAAGCTGGTGGGGAAGTATTTGATAAAGTTCACATTTTATGTTGCACAAACAGAGATAATCTATATCTGAAAAGGAAGCAGGTGAGGACCTCCCTGAAACTATCATTTCATTTTGAACTGGGATTGGAAAGTAGTGACATTTGCTGTGGCAGTTCAGAATATCAAAATGAAAGTCAAAAAGGTATACAGATAGCCTGAAAAATACTGATAGCACTTCAAGGACTTGGTATAAACTAGTGGAACCCCTTAGAACAACCACTGCAATTACAACTGTTAAGTGAGCACAAGGGGATTTGCAGGCTGGTTTGACTGATATGAAAAAAGAAGACAACAAACTAAAACCACGAGCTAAACCATGGCTAGCAGTGGACTCTGCCAATAAGTATTTAAAGGCTGAGGGGGACATGTCAACATGTTCAAGACATGAGTAAAAATTGAGAAAAGCTTTATGTACCTACCTATCACACATTTCTAAGGCATGAGGAGTTTTTTTACTTACCAGTGATTTCCAAGTTGCCCAAATGTGCTACAGTTTTGGTTAAACTCATCCTTAGTTTAGAATAAACCTGTGGTTTAATAATATATAAACTTGCTCCATCCATGGAGAGAGACTGGGAGTAGAGATTGGAGTTGTAGGAAACTATGAAATTGGGACCAGGCAACCTCATACCTAAGTCAGAAAGAGGAGGCCCTTGTCAGGTATTCTAGGATCTGTCCGACATGGGAGATCCTGAGAGGTGGACCATGGTGCACAGGTGCATTTTACCATACAACAAGGAATGAAAAACAACTTCCAGGTGGTAGTACATGTGTTTGGATGCAGCATCCATGTGAGGTGGCTCTGCTAATTCTACATCAAAATTGTCTCTGAATGCCCTTCTCAATAGTTTGTCCTAAAATCCTCACACCCCTAGTTACTGAGGCAGGTCAGGAGAGAGGTCCAAGGTCCAAGAGAGGACTTTTTAAGATATTGAATGATTCAAGGGTCTGAAAGCCAACATAAAGAACACGGGTGAGAAAATGTAGTGTTAAAGTGGGGTCCTAGTTTTTTGTCTGTGAGGTCCTGGTTTAAATTACACAGTAATATGTTTTGACTGTAAGGCACTACTTCTGATGGACTTCTCACTCAAAAGATCCAGAATGGGTGCTTTGCCTCAACCCAGCTCTCAATAAGAATGCAATCAGTCTCCGAACTCCACTGCTCCTACCACCACAAATTGCAGACTCCATCAGATCAACAATTTATCTGTCACAGAAAAGTGGCATCTTACTGCTAAAGGCAGGCTTGTCAGATCAGCACTGAAAAACCTGTCCTTCAGCTCCCCGTGCTGCACCTGCTCCATGGATAATGAGAGGACTTCAGGCTCCAGGACTGTCAGACTGACATCTTTGACAAAGTCTGAATCCTATGACAGTGGGGGAATTGTCTGAGTTTGGATTTTTTGTCTCTTTTTTTTTTTTTTTTTAAGGAAACACTTATGGCTACAATTGACTGCCCAGCCCCACAAACAGTACATTGTCATTACCTGTAATCCAGATTTCTGCTCCTCAGGGATGACACAGACTGCCTGGGATGCACTTGTACATGTGCTGCCTGTTTTGCTGACTTCCTCCCAGCATTAAAATCCTATGTCTCAGCCAGTGCACCAGAGTTTGCCACAGCAATGACAAATGTCACCTTGTTCTGCTGATGTGTGGCCAGCACATCACCACAAAGGTTTTCCCCCTAAACCCATGACTTTGTCATCTCACTCTGTCCACATAACCTTTCAGCAGCTCTGCTGTGTCAGCCAGAGGTCCTATCCTCCTCCCTCCCTCACCACAAGCACGTCCTGGGGAAATGCTCAGCCTGCTACCTCTCATGCATCTCAACATTTTTGCTGTCTCTTTAAGGTCTCTTGTCTGTGGACATTAAAATTGCAGGTTTTGAGGAAAGGGACCATCTCTTTATTCTGTATTTGTGTAACACAGAATGACAAAGAAATGCCTCCAGTTTATAGTTGCTTTGGTAATACAAATTAAACAAGAGTAGTGACATGGCTGCCTAATTACCCTGTTTTCTTCCCTGTGTCGGCAGCAATTTTAATGAGTTGAATTTTGTAACAACGGAGCTAAGAGTGGGCACCGTACCAAGTCTCTTTTTTTGCCTTCTGGTGACTGAGAGCTTCTGGGCACAGGTCCTTAAAGAGCTAATGGCATTGTGCAAAGTCAAAACCTAGAGTTGTCTGCTCCTTCTCCTGGTCCTTAGAGAGATCTGGGGATGTTTCTCTTCCCCTTCTTTGATTTATTTTTCACAGAACAGTGTCAATCTCATTTTTCTGCTGCAGCCCTCCAAGAGGAGGCTCTGGGTCTCTCCCCCTTCACTCTCCCGCTGGGGTAGGCAACTCCTGCTGGTGTCACCAGCTGTGTCCTAGGCAAAGGCCGCTCATGTGTTGCGCTCCTAGCACTGGCTGCACTGCCACGCTACAGCTATTAGATGTTCTGCCACATTACACTTTTAAAAATGTGCAACTTCTGCTTTGATCTTGGCAGCCTGAGACAGTGATTTAAATGCCTCCTACCTCCTTTCCTGAGTCAACGCTTCAGCATCACTGCTAAGAAACACAGCTGGCTGACAGCTCTTCGGGAGTCAGCCTCCCGAAACAAGTCCCAGGGAGAAGGAAATATGGCATCATGCCCTGCTTGCTTTTAAGAGCTGAAACACACCTGAAACACACAGGGGCTCAAATGACTATTTCTTCAAAGTTTTCCTTTTGTAAATGACCAGCTTTCTAAATACAGTAGGAGTCCTTGTTGCTGGTTCTTACCCAAACAGTTACCTTCCAAAAAGGACTAGCTCTCCTGTACTGTTTGTTGTTTGTTGGATTTTTTTGGCATTGCAGGCATTTGGGTTCAGGCATCCCCCTCTTGTAACGTGGGTGAGGGGGTTTGTGGTTCTTCCTGGAGCAGCTCTCCAGGATGTGTTTGTCTCTGCAAGAAACTCAACAGCTTTCCAGAGAAGAAGCCTGCACCAGTACTGAACCAAACATCAGTCGCCATTCAGCTCAAAGTTCTCATGTAAACCAGACTGCAGGCACATTCAATCTTAATTTTTATTGCTCCGAGTTGAAACATAAGAAAAAGAGTCCATGAATCAGCAAACTAATTGTCATTTGTATTAGCTGGGAATGTTTAGTATGAGTGCATAACTAAGTAAATATTGAGATTAGTGCTCTCAGGAGTAGGTACTTTCAACAGATGTTTTGGGTAGAACTTGCAGGTGAATTGATGGCAAGCAAGGGATATTCAAGAGGAAGCATATGTAATACAAAGTACATTGCATTTAAGGAGTTATTTTAAGTAAGAATCAAGACCAAAAGAAGCTAAGTGGTCACAAAATAATTAATACAAAGCTTTTTCTTTTTTCCCCCAGATGAAATTAATGGGAACTTGTGATATTAAGGTATAATTTCAATTGGACCTATCCTCTCAAATACTTTTGATAACGAGACCCCTGTTCATACAGACAACTCCGTCAGAGCTGTGTTTCTTTCATGTGACGTTGTCTGTTGTCTTTTTTAAACAAAAGTTTATCTATCCCAGTCTGTCATTTCTGATGAGATTTGAGAAATGGCATTAAAATCACTACACAGTTGATGTGGAAGCTGATGCACAGTGCTAGGCAGCTGTAGTACTCAGCAGCTGTATGGACAGCTTCTCCCACAGACTCGGAATACAGAGGCAGAAAAGGCCATCCTTGGACCTTCAGCTGGGAATTTGGCCTGCAAAGGAAAATGTCCATTCATAATGACTGATATGAAAATTAACAGTGGTCTTGGCCTAATGGCTTCCTTGTGGCAGGGCACAGTCTCTGATGAAACCAGACACAATAAATGTGGTTTCCATTTTCGACTGCAAGGAGCTTTGCCTAGGGGATCCCAGGCTGCGATACTAGCTTTTCAGTTTTAGGTAAAATTTACATTCTTGGAAATATAGGAATTGCCAAACAGAACTGAACCAAAATCCATTGGCTTGTCCCTGACAATAGCCAGGAAACAATGTCTCCCTAGGAGGCATAAGTGCAGCATAATGTCTCCTACTAAGTCAGCAGGAACCCTTTTTTGCACAAGCAGTCATTTAGTGCCTGACAAGGCTTGCCAGGTACCTTTTTCAAGGAGCCTTCTCTGAATTGCAGCAATTTACCTGACTAGATTTTTCATTATGTAGTAACTTTGCCATGCATATGTGTGCTGTGCACATTTTAAAAGCTGCATATTTTACAGCTACAGCTCATAATTTGAAAAGGCTTATAGCTTGGTCAAATGAAACCAATTCCCCACAAAACAAGTATAGTTGCTTCTTTTCAGCAAATGCTGTTTCCCTGCCAAATTCCACTCACAGCCTCAAGCCTTTTCACTCGTCTCATGTAATTTCATATACAGTCACTTAAAACTTGGGCTCTTTTTATATCACCCTGAACTCGAAAATGCCTCATCAATTTTTCCTTTCTCCCTTGCTCCACCCCCTTAGGGCAGAAAAGAAATATTTGACTCATTTTTACTTTTACCTGTCTGATTCTGTAGAGGAAGACTTGCATAATCCCTTAGCAATGCTCCACTGGGTTCTTAAAGGGGTTTTCTAGAAGTAGAAGGATTTGAAAATTTTCACTAACCAAAACACAAGGTCAAAATTAAGTATTTGGTAATTTTAACAAATGGGGTTAACATGTCTCTCTTAATTGATGAGAGGATGCAGAGAAGTAAATTGGAAGCTAGACAAGTAAATGGTCAAGTGTGATGAGTTGTGGTTGCTTTCTATGCCTTAATGAAGATAAATCAATGCACTTTTTGTGAAAGATGACTACACACCCTGGGAGATTCATCTGTTACTCTGCACTGCTAGTCTATGACTCTGATTCTTGTTATTGCAAGCTTGATTTGCTGAAAATAAAAGTGTGTTGGAAGCCAAGAAAATTAGACTTACTTTTGTTATGATGTTGAATCAAATTGACTGACAAAACTATGAAAGCTTTGAAATGAAGACTGTAGGGATGCATTAACCTAATGTGCATAAATCTTACTGTAAATCTTCATCGCATTTGACTATTTTTTGAAGATCAGAAAAATAAATGATCCATGGCCCATTACATACCAAATTGATTCCACCTAATTCTTTGTCAAAGAGCCGTCCCACAGACAGGTCGAGACAGCGGTGTGTGTGCCATGGCCTTCTAGAGCTTATCAAGGCCATGATTAAGCACGATAGCTATTCATCATTTTTAAGGCAGAGCAGTAAGTCAGAGAGTGTCGTCTTCATTTGAGTGAAACTTCCAGTCACTTCAATCTGAGATTTCTCAAAAGAAATTTGCCAAATGTAGCACTTGGACAAATCAGCCTACCAACCGCAGAGAAGTTACAGAGTATAATTATGTGAGTCATATAGCATAAGAACTACTGTTCTTAACTGCTTAATAGTTTTTACCACCAAGTAGGTATTTTGCAGTACAGACAAGTGGGGAGGAACACTCTGATCCTGCTGATTAGAATTGCAAAATGCTTGTATAAAGCCTGATTTTGGTTGAGCCAAGTCTTGTGGCCATGAAGCCTCTGAGCCATAGTGGTCCACAGTGGCTGCAGATCTGAACCATTGTTTCTGTATCCTTCTTGCTGCATAATTCAAATCAATTTAACTTAGGAATTTCTATTCACTCTAGGGAAAGAAAAGAACACCTAAAACAGGACATGACTATCCTACAGAACAAAATGGTCCTTCCCCTTACACAACATTTTCCTAACCAAACACCTAATCTAAAAGAAACATATGCTGACATTTTGTCCAGCAAAAAATAACTGAAAATTTTGTCCCAAGAACAGCAAAGATAGGGAGTGTCCAACTGGTAGATAAAGCAAACACCTGTGCAGGAAATCTATTGCATGTGTCCTGCTTTCCTGTCTGAGCTCAAGGGGTTGCTCTACCCACAACATCCTTGCTAAGAGAGAAGCTGGATGAAAAGCAAGCAGAAGTTTGCTACTATTGAAGTTACTTTCAAGTGGTTGAGGAACCTTGAACCTAAAATTATGCAGTGTGAGGTACAAAGTATGTTCTTTATAGCAGACTTTATGGTTAAGTACAGCTGTCTAGTCAGAGAATTAAACCAGTGGGAACATTTGATCAAAGAAGATAGATGTGCATTGATGCCAATCAAATGTCAGCAAGTTATATATGATCCTGTGCTGGTTTTGGCTGGAATAGAGTTAATTTTCTTCACAGTAGCTGGCATGGGGCTGTTTTGGATTTGTGCTGCAAACAGCGTTGATAACTCAGGGATGTTTCAGCTTTTGCTGGGCAGCTTTTACAGAGTCAAGGCCTTTTCTCCCTCTCACCCCACCAGGGTACAAGCTGGGGGTGCACAAGGAATTGGGAAGGGACACAGCCAGCTGGCCCCAACTGACCACAGGGATATCCCATACCATATGGCATCATGCCCAGGATATAAAACTGGGGGAAGAAAAAGGAAGGGGGGATATTTGGAGTGATGGGGTTTGTCTTCCCAAGTCACCGTTGCAGGTAATGGAGCCCAGTTTCCCTGGGGATGGCTGAACACCTGCCTGCTCATGGGAAGTGGTGAACGAATCCCTTGCTTTGCTTTGCTTGTGTGCACATCTTTTCTTCACCTATTGAACTGTCTTTATCTCAATCCATGAGTTGCCTCAGTTTTTCTGTGATTTCTGATTCTCTCCCCCAGCCCACCGGGAGGGTGAGTGAGTGGCTGCAAGGGACTGAGCTGCCTGCTGGGGTCAAACCACATCAGACCCTCACCACTGTGTTGCATATCCAGCAGCACAAATAAAACTTCTTCTTAAAGACCACACACTTCTGTTCTTCTTTTATTAACCAATAAAAGTACCTGATCTATGATGGGTTGCTAATCCCAGAAAATTCCCTGCAAGCAAATGTCAAAAGATTATCTGAATCTCAGCATCAAACAGGAAAATACTGAGGCATTGAAAAGATGCAACTCATAACATCTTCCATACCTATAATGAGGAAATAGAAAAATGAAAGCTTCTTATGCTAGGAAAAAACATTGATGCTGTCTTTAAAAACTAAATGAAGTCAGGGCTGGCCTAGCTAATAAAAAGCAAAAGTGTATCAAGCTTTTATGAGTTTGCCTTTTATCCTGTTTTTTATTTCATTGAATTGTGTGAACTTTCATTGCCTGGTATTTGTCTGAACATCCTCTTTTCTCATTTGACTATAAACATAGTGAAGATTTAAAAAAGGGGGGGGGAAGAAACCCATGCATTTTTGAACAATTTGCCAGAATCTAGATCACTTTCTTCATCCAGTTTAGAGCATAAACATACCTTTATCTGAACTATATGAGCAAAATTCAGACGAGGGGATTACCTTGCCTCCAGAAGACAGGCATGTGTTGCTGGGTTAGAGAGGAGGTAGGAACTTCTTTAGTTAGCTTTATCACCAGAAAAATCATTGCATCCAACCACTCCTCAGTGTTAACACATGGCTAATGTGATTAGACTGCCTCAATGTTCAAGTGAGCTTGTCACTAGAACAGAATAAAGACAAAGAAAAGCAATGCAGAAATATAATGGAGCTACTTTTGTTTAGACTGCTGTTCTATTCCCAGGAAGGAATTGAGGAATGGATGTGTATTCATAACTATTATCTATGCTGCAAGAACTGGACAAAAGAAAACTCACCTTTTTAATTATAAAATTTTTTTATTAATTACTTTTTTTTTGTTAGCCATAGGTACATTTGGTCATGCCTTTTCAGGAACAGGACAAATAACAGCCTGTTCTGTTTCTGTGCAAAGAGGTGACTTGACATTCTTGATTATTAGGCATCGCTCAAACTGGCAAAGGGAGCGATAAGTTTATTTTTGTTATCGAGCATGCTGAGTCATTAAAAAGTGTCACAAAGGTATTTTAATCTCAGTTTCAATGTGATTTTGTAGAAACTGAATAATCTGTTTTGGAAACAAGAATGTACTGTAAATATACTGTTAATGCCTCTCTTACAAGTAGGATAATGCTGCAGGTAATTAAGTAAAAGAGTCACTTATTGTACAATCTAATTGGTAACTTCTTCTTCACTATTGACTTAATCCTGTGCAGATGAAGTTAAGAGGAAAGCCCAGTTGCAACATTAAGGCTCCAATTCACATTGAACCCTTGGTAACCCTCAATGCAATCTCATTTAAATTTTCAAATGTGTATTCCCCTCACAGAGTAAATGCACTTTGTACTGCTGTAGAATTAAGTCCAGCACTGTTTTAAATGTAGGGATAGCAATTATTTTAAATTCCTGACCCATTTCAGCCTGTTTTTCTGTGGAAGCAGTTTAGCAAGACCAGTCTAGATGGGATTTAACTCACCTAACTTCAGGTATCCTTACACACATATCTGTCTTATAATTGATTATAATTTCTGTGAAATGAGCCTATTTAGCAAAGAAGACAAATCCTGTAATTATAAAATCCAAGAGAAAGGTTACTGCCAAAGTTCCTCCATTTGAAGGCCTCAGAGAAACCACATAGATGTGATTTGGCAAAAGTCCCAAGTGGGTAGGGGCAACCAGTCTCCTAAACTGTGCATCTGTCATGGATATAAACCTTCAATAACTAAACTTAGCCTTGGAAGCTTTAGCTTTACAATATAGAACTAATCACTTGAGACTTCGTTTTTCATGAAATAAAACTAAGAAATTCAGGATGCTGCTCATCTGACCCATTTTAGATGTCTAAATGAAATTAAGAATTGCACTCTCCGTGTATCTCTGTCCATGGATAATAAAGGATTTTAGCATTACTAACTTAAGTGTTCTTTTGTTATGATCAATTCCTTCCTGGTATCCTGAAACTAATGCCTATCTCATCCTGTATAAGTAGTAGAGGGGGGGAAGATGCCTTCAAATTATTAGAGAGGAGAGTACATCCACCTAAATAAGTTGTCATTTGATTATGTGGCAACCTGAGATGCACTATCCCACTATTTCCCTAAATTTTAAGAACCAACTTGATCTCTAAGTCAGGCAAACTAGACCTTGGCACTATCTTAATCAATTCTCCTTATGGAAGAAAGAAAAAAAGCATAACAAAAGGACGATTCAGTTTCTGGACTCTCAGATTACGTAGATGGTCTTTCCTGAAGACAACACTGTTATTCAAAATCCTACAAACTGTTTACAAGAGATTATGAAAGTAAAGAATGAGAAGCGTATGAAAAAAAATAAGAGTAGAAGAGGAACACAAAGCTCATGTAAAAGAATAAATATTTCTATTTACGTCCAGAAAATCCTATGAATGTTTGGAAACAAATATTGGATAAATTCCCAGGAAATGTATAGCAGCTAGTCATAGCTTCCCAAAAAAAGCCTCTATTGCTATTAACTGTTTCTGGCAGACTGACCTTCGGATGCTTTTCTGTACAAAGATTAAGCCAAGTATTGCAGTATGTCCATAGCAAGTTATTCTTTCTTTCCCAGTCAAAGGAGAAGATTAATCTCACCCAGTTTTCATCCTCTAAGAATTAGCATCTCCTATGGGTACAGTAGAGAGATAGGAGAATCCAAACTGATATTCATCCTAGCTGTGTAAGGTTGTCCAGACCCATCGCAGGGAAGGCAGCACAGATGCTAGGCTGGGGATAGGAGGGAGCTTGGGGCCCATCATTTCAACAGCATCACATCTCATCTAGACCTAGGCTCATCATGGCTCTGCCTTTCAATCCACTGACCAAAGAAGGGATGACCTGGCTTTGTCAGAGCCTCTTTCCCTCTACTGACTGCAAAAGCAGTTGAAATTTATGCATTAAGCCTTAGATGGTGAAGATTAGTTAAAGAAATTGCACTCAGACTTAACCAAAATGAAGAGAGAGACAACCAGTGCTCTCAGCACGTTTCACTAGGGAATTTCACTTTTCCACAGGGAGGGACCAAATGAATGCTCCATGGAACATTTGTTTACCTGCTGTAAATAATTAGCTTTTTTTGCTTTTCTGTGATGGGTCTCCTCTGTGCTTTGCTCAGCAGCAGCATTCAGGGAGAGTATGCAGTGATACTCAGCTCTCCAGGTCAACTGCAAATTCCCAGTCAACTGTCTAATATTATACTTGTGGACTGCACACACACTAAAGTCTTGCAAGTAAAATATGCCCATTCACTGCATCATTCCCTTTTTTTGATAATCATAGTGTGATTAATACAAAATTTGCTTCAGCCATCACTAGTTACAACTACAGAGGAATTTTGTAGCATTAGATTTGGGTACGCAGACTGCAGAAATAATGTATTTCTGCAAGTTTTAGCTGGTGTTCTGTCATGGAAGCAAATCTGTAATTAGATCTTTCATAAGAAATCTGACAACAATGACGTAGTAATTTATGCACCTTAAAAATTTCTGAAGCACCTTGTTCAGATGGAGCAAGATGGAGCTCAGGTGGAATCCTTTCAGGTGGATTCTCACCTCATTTATGCCGCTTTCTCAGCCCCACCAACTTGAATTATTTATATCTTGTTCACACTAGGGTAAGCGAAATCTAAGGGAATGTTAGTTAATTTGGGGAGGGATAGGAATTTTTGTGAGGATCTTCCTTTTCTACAGTGTTCTACCATTCATAGATAGACTAAACTACAGTATCACAAACAACATATTCACCGACTGAGAAAAAGGAAACTGAGGAAATGAACAAACAAAATTGGAATACAAAGCAGAGACTAGAGGCACAAATGTGTACAAACAAAGGTGTTGAAATTTTGACAAATCAAAATGTTGCGGTATCTGCTGCCAGTCACAACCAGAACCTGAATGAGGGTGAAAGGAAAGTATGGGAGGGAACATTCCATTCATGTTTGGTTTAAGTTTTCTGAAAAAAAAATAAGTTTATCTTCAATAGACAAATTTGACTAGTAGCTGCACAGATGCTGGCACCAGATCAAGTAGTGAAGCCCTCAAAAAATACAGAGTAAAATGACGAAACAGCTTTAAATTTTCTGCTTGCAGATAAAAGAAAAGCAGACATAGATCTAAAGCAGGAGAGAGAACAGTAAATACTTTTCTGTAAGGCTGCATGCATAGCTTCATGAAATGTCTTTTATAACTCTAATGATTACTGGCTCTCTCCCACCATTTCTGAAGGCTCAGACATTAATCATCAACTGAACAATTGTCACTAATAATTCATTTGGCTGCATTCCAAATAATGGTGAGTAGTGAGACCGTCACAGAGTTGTATATATGGGAAGACACAGGAATATTTTCCTAGTTCCTAACCAGTTCAGAAAATCCCTAAAGACACTTTTTAAAACCAAACCAAAGCAAAGCAGAGGAGGAATATATTAAATGAAAATTTGCTGAAGAAAGGTCTTTTCCATACACAGGTCAATAACACCATTTGCAATGAATCATGATCAGGTTTCAAAGAGTTATTACATGAGAAACCTTCCAAAGTACATAGTATGTCAGGCCAATATTTTCAAATTGACTATGATCAGACTTCTGAAATCAATAGCCACTTAGTTTTGAAACTATCCTTTTTAGAGAGTAACATTTGGGCTGAAATCAATGAGAGAAACAAAAAACAGACTACAAAATTAAATTATTTTAATTTATGGTGTTCTAGAATGCAACATAAACCATTTCATGTGAAGATTCAAGTAAAATATGATCTGAGTCTATTCTGGTTTTACAGTCAGACCCTTCCTAACATACAAAACACGGTTCAAATATGTATGGGAAAAGTAGTGGAAGCCCCTAAGAAATTTGTTCACAAAAGGTCCAATCCTAAGCATTCCCATGTCAGTGGGAGACCTGCTTCTCTAACCAGGAGTTGTTATAGTGTCTCAGCTAAACTATTTCTAGCTCTTGTAGCATGTATTCCTAAGAAGTTTTTCCATAGTTGCCTAGGCTTAGGTCATCAGCACCAAACTTCTAAAAACGTAATTGGAGAAAGTGAACTTAACTCGAGACAAATAATATTCTTACCAAGAATTCAAGTGACAAAATCCATGTCGTTTATAAATTGATATATGAAGCTTTTATGCTGCCTTTGGCTGAAGTAATAAGCCACGGAACTCACACAAGTTTGGGGTCTTTTGACAGTTAATTTATAAGTGACAGCTCAGAACAAGCAACTAAGACTTCAGGTCCCTCAGTGCCAAAAAGTAATTAGCTTGAACCTACATAATTTTATTTGCAGTTAAAGACAAGCTGAACTGCTTTATATACCTTGTAGAACATCATCCTTTCAACACTGTGCAAATGAGCTTTCTTTGCAAACTTGCACAAGTCTATCGTAAACTAAAGCCA
The DNA here is from genome assembly GCA_013397935.1 of Dasyornis broadbenti. NCBI lineage: Eukaryota > Metazoa > Chordata > Aves > Passeriformes > Dasyornithidae > Dasyornis > Dasyornis broadbenti. Next base: position 118,506 of record VZRN01001760.1, read on the forward strand.
GACTCTGTCTCAGAGGAATTAAGTGAAATCTAGGGACAGAATTAGGCCTACACTTTTAATCACTTGCAAAATTAAAAATGCCATCTCTTCCAGGCACGAATTTGTCAACTTCTTTCAAATGAAGCATCTACAATAAGCCATAACAGCACGGTAAATCATACTGAATAACACTAAAACCAAGCATTAATTAAACTCATATGTGAATTCTTTTATAGCAGAAGTACAGAGGAGCTCAGCTTTCCATAGCAAATGAATCTAGAAATTAATTCAAGCTCTACCATCTCCAGCAGTTTTTTAACAATGCATGGGTAGTTTGATAAAATGACAGCTCAACAACCTATTGCATTTTATTTCACAGCTGAATCAGTACTTTAGGAAGTGTCATAGCCTGTAATGTTCCTAGCACATAATAAAAAAAATAATAAAAAAGAAGACTGAGGTTTACAGGCTTTACTTCAGTCTTTGACATTTTCTTGTTCACACACACCATCACTGAATATCTGGATTGCATCTTGGTCATTCTTTCCAATTAAAACATTGTGAACTATAAGGCACTTCACCAACAAATGAAGGGAGAGTTATTTCCTTTTGAACATCCATAAAGAGCACTGTGACTTGAACAAGGTCTTCCAGTGTTTGAGTCACAAGGATCAGACTAGGAAAAAGTTTTCTAAGTCTTCATTCCTTCTTTATTCCCTGGATCTCACTGCTTTAGTATAATGGAAAACCTGTGGGACAAACTTCTTAACTGCAACTCCTAGCACAGAGTGACTATTTTTATTGAGTATAACACTTTCAGATGGAAGTGAAACAGCTTCTGCAATTTCTACAGCAACATAGTTAGCAACTATAATCTTGAATCAGTGTGAAATGGCAGTCACTTGAAGTCTTGCCAATACAATAAAGAAATAATTGGGTCATTGCATTTTCCAATTTCTAACACAAAAACATTGAATAAAGGAAGAAAATTCATTTCCATCAAATACACTGCTGCTAATTTCCCTCGGAAGACATTCTTCAGTGTTTCAGACTCAGTGTCATTCTCTCTGCTCTCCTAGTCCCACACCAGTGACAAATTGCCAGTCCTACTTAACTGCAGCCGCATTTCAGCTTTTCATTTTCTCTAATCTCTCTCTCAGTGGAATAAAGTTACCCAGGAACATTTTCTGAGACATTTCATTCATAGATTATAGACATGACATGAAAAAAAATTGCGGCCAATTTTTAAAAATCCCACTTTCGTCACTCTCTCCAACTTCATAAGAGAAAAAGGTACCTTTGCTTAAAAGCCACAGACTTCAAACCTGTGTATATAGAACTTGCCTTTGAAAAGCAGATCCAAACATCAGTGCCTATACTTGGTTACAAGCTTGCCTTCAGGCTTGCAAGTTTCAATATTTGGTGGAAACACACAGAGATAAAATACACTTTTTCCCTTTTTAACAGAAATTTCTTCATAGTTTTATGAATTCTTACAGCACTTTTAAGTACACCCAAGTAAAGTGGGATCTAGATGGTTTCCCCTCAAATCTTACATCTATCAATGAGACAAAATATCCTTTCTGTCATAACTGCATTGTTTGGGGTTTTTTCTCATATTAATAAATGCCTTTGGGATTTGGAGGTAATCTATGATATTCTATGACCTGCTGATATTCCACATTTGGTAAACAGAGAAAATTACCATTAAAAAATCTCAGGGGGGGGGAAGAGGGCACTTGTTAGTTATTGGTTGATACAGAATTTACACAAAGGGACCAGGATTAAATTTCTGTACTCCTAGATAAACACAGTGCAATTCTCCAGCAGAGATGAGAGATGAATGCCTTAGGATATAGCCTCTCTTGCTGCACATTCCAATCTCTCTTACTGTTAATGGAACTACATACACTCACTGAAATGCAAAACCACATCTCTCTGCTGGTGTCTAAACAAGGAAATAAAAAGTGTGTTTATTACAGAAAGAGATGTTGTACAGATAAAGCATGGAACTGGCATCCCTGCTGGTGTTCTTGTGACAGTTGTCTTGTGTTACCTTGATGGACAATCGGTGTTGTCAGAACCTTGAAGGAGGTACTGCATTCCTTATTAGCACTAAGAGTCTAAAGGATGCCTATACTGTAATTGGCAGCTGGATTACGACATTCTTGTACAAACAGCAGGAGATACTTGTACAAGTTTGCAGACAATAATTTCAGGAGGAGCTGTTTTCTCCCTCGAAGGCAGGGAGGCCCTGCAGAGAGACCTCCACAAATCAGAGAGCTGGGCAATCACCAACCATATGAAGTTCAACAAGGGAAAGTGCCAGATTCTGCACCTGGGGTGGGAATACCCTGGATGCACAGAACAGACTGGGGAATGAGACTCTGCAAAGTATTTCAATGTAAAGAGCTAAAACTGTGAGATTCGTATCCAGGATGGCAGAGCAAGTGCGACGGCAGTATAGGGTTCAGTATTGATACACAGAACACACACAGTTGGCTTGGGAAAAAACACAGCACAGACACTCCTGCAGCATCGCTGGAGCTGGGATGGGGCATGGCTGAGTAGAAATGGGGCCCAGGATTCTGGGTGGGTGGTCTCAGCTTGGGCCTGCAGAGGATAATAAGTCCTGGTGTTGCCCTCAGGACCATGCGCTATATCTCAGGTGAAGTTTTTAATAATGCTGAAAGCATCCTTAGTGAATCCCTTTAGTGTCCTAGATGTAATAGGGAACTGACTGCAAGCAAGCCAAGACACACACTAGTATCAATGCCATGAAATCTGTACATAGCCTTGTACATTTTTCAACAATCATCAGCTTCCCTCTCCTGCTAGAGAGGGAAGCTACCAAAGTTCCGATGATCTACCTGGAAGTGACACTACGTCCCAAAGGCTGAATTGTACGTGCATTTTTAGGCCACAGAAATGCTTTTCTTTTCCCCATCCAGCGCTAGAGGTGCTGACTACCCCTTGTCAGAAGCTATTGCCCAGTCTGACAGTGGAACAGCACCACAGTTCTTCTCAAGCAAACTCAGACTGATTGCCTCAGACAGTTTAAATCTTTGGTTGAAGATTACCTGACTGATTTTGCCTGTAGCAAATTAGGAAACACATGCATGTGTCGCTTTGCAGGTCTGGAGTCCCAAAGCTTCCTCTAACATAAATGCCTGCCTTGGATATTTGTATGTATATAAATGGAAGTGTCTGCTTTCATCTGTTAGGATCTGTTACCCTGCTAGCAACACTTATCTTGTTATCCCACTGTACTGCAGCCGTACTGAGCAGCAGAGAACATGTAAATAGCTTGCCTCTGTCCTTCCCTCCTGGTAATGGTGGGAGCAGAGGCAACTTTATCCAGAGGCAATTGAAGAGAACTGGATGATTTTTCATCACCTGTTCTAACATTTGGCAGCTATAATTCAGTGGAAGTGGTTGTGTGTGAAACTAAGCCCACTGGTATTGCCAGATCCACCACCCGCAACGGACAGCTATGGCCAATATATGTGTCTCTATCTGGACTCAAGATTCTGAATGACCTTCTCATTCCTGAGAAGAAATTCTTGGTACCCTGGAGTGACAGTAACCCTCAAAACTTTTTAGAAGATTCTTGGAGTCTGCCACGTTTGTCACACCCACCGGTTTATTTCCATTATCTCGCTGCGATGTCAGCAAAGCTCTGTAAACTGCCTTCTTTCCTGAGGAAGGCAACAGCTCAAACTCCAAATGGCCAGAGTTTGTAATGGCTGGGTACAGGACATACAGAAAGGAATTTCTGCCATGTCCACCAAGGACGCATGACATGAAGAGAGGAGATAGACTCAAGGGCCTTTTCAAAGCTACCAAATCAAGAGTAGCAAGGTTTGAAGGGAAAGACCCTTCCTTATAAAAATGGAGTTTGGGCATGAAGTGAGCCCTAACAGCCAAATTAGAAACTATAGCTTTTTATTTTCCTCCTTGTAGATCAAGAAGCCATGCAGAGCACACACATAGATTTGTCCTTTCTGAGAGGTCTAAGATTACTCAGACTTCATTTATATAAAAGGTAGTTCCTCTCTGGGGCCCCAGCCAGAATATTCAAGGAAAGAAGGCAAATATAAAAGTAGGCTACCTCCTGGCTTGGCTTATTAGAAAATCCATCATTTTGGTGTGAATGGGATCTGTTAGACTTAGCTGATGCTCATAGTACAAGCTCTTCTCCTACTTTCCCACCCATATTCTTCATTTATCGCATGGAAAACAACCTATCTTTTCCTCGCAGTTCAAAAACTCTTCTTTAATATTTCCCATCAGAGGCTCAAGGTTTGTTTAGCACTCTGCAGTTAAGAGAGGAAGAACAGAAGAGTTATCAGGGTGTATTAAAGATATTTGAACTATATTATAGTCCTATAAAGAATGGAACTTGAAATATATTTTCATATAAGAAGTGAAAAATTAAGGGCAACTTTTGGACTTCATAGTGTTGCTCATTGCCCAAGGTATCTTTTACATTGCTGTGGGTGTTGCAGTCACAATTCTGCAGCCTGCCTTTCCCTGCCAGCTCTGTACCCTCTCACTCAGGCTAAAAAACCAGCATTTTCCAGATTCTCCAGGGCTGTATTTTTCCCTTTTTGCTCTAATACTATTGCTCTCCTATTGTTATTCTCATGGCCTTGCATCTCCAAACTCTGCTAAGTGTTGTTATAGAGTCTTCTTTTTGGTCTTGGCATGAGAATCTCACCCTCTTCCCCCCCATCTCCTATCCTTGTTGCAGTGTTTGATTTATATTAAGAGAGACAATAATGCCATTCAGAGGGACCTTGACTGACTTTAGAGATGGGCTGATTCAAATATCATGAAGCTCAACACAGCCAAGTACAAGGTCCTACACCTGGTTCATGGCAATCCCAGGCACACCCACAGGCTGAGCAGAAAAGTTATTGAGGGCAGTCCTGTGGAGAAAGGCTTGGGGGTGGTGATTGATGAAAAACTCACCATGAGCCAGCAGTGTGAGCTCACAGCCCAGAAAGCCAAGTAAATCCTGGGCTGCATCAAGAGCAGCGTGGCCAGAGGGTCGAAGGAGGTGATTCTCTGCCTCTACTCTGCTCTTGAGAGACCCCACCTGGGCACTGCATCCAGTTCTGGTGCCACCAACTTAAGAAGGACATGGAACTGTTGGAGCAAGTGCAGAGAAGGGCCACAAAGTGGATAAGAGGACTGGAGCACCCCTCCTACAAAGACAGGCTGAGGAAGTCAGGGCTGTTCAGCCTGGAGAAGAGAGGATTGCATGGAGACCTCATAGCAGCCTTCCAGTACCTGAAGAGGGCCTACAGGGAAGCCTGAGAGGGACTCTTTGTCAGGAACTGTGGTGCTAGGACAAGGAGTAATGGGTGCAAATGGAAAGAGGTGAAATTTAGGTCAGATATTAGAAAGAAAATCTTTACTGCAAGAGTGGTAAGACACTGGAACAGGTTGCCCAGGGAGGTTGTGGATACCCCAACCCTGGCAGTGTTCAGAGCCAAGCTGCATAAGGCCTTGAGCAGCCTGATCCAGTGGGAGGTGTCCCTGCCCATGGCAGGAACAGCTGGAACTAGATGCTCATTAAGGGCCATTCCAACTCTTTAATGTTCTATGATTCTATGATAATGTGCATACACTGAGCTTTACAACCAAGAGCAGCACCTGACCCTCATCAAAGCATATTCCTATCACTGCTAATAGCACCAGAAGCAAGAACAACAAAAGGGGTTTAATCAGGTTCTGAAAAAAGAATATGTAGTCACTGCAGGAAATTTTTTTTTGGAGGGAAGGGACCCTAATGCACTGGAGAGGACGTCTGGGGAGAGTGTTTGACAAGGGACCCTCATCACCTTCTCCTGGATGAATCTGGGGAAAACCTTTCTGGTTTTTTTTCACTTGCTCTCTCTTCTTCTATTTCTACTATTTTTCCCCCAAAACGACTTTCACACAGTTATGTGTGTTAGTAGCTACAGACCCTGTGTGTTAGTAGCTACAAATGGTAAGAAGTCTGAGCATGTGAACCCGGCTCAGCATCCTTTGTGAAGCAATAACAAAGCCGTGTCTCCAGTGTTAGCAACACCATCTTTCTTGGTAGGCTTGTGGAGTTCCCAAGTAGAGTATAATGGAGATTAGAGAAAGAGGCAATTAGAAGAGTCAGACAAGAGGAGACAGCTTCAGATTAGGATTCAAAGCTTGGAAGTAAAATCAAGACAATGCAGAAGTTCACTGAACTATGGGATCATAAACCATTAAGATGATATAGAGCTAGGACAAAACTTCCAGTTAAAAGCCTAAAAAATACTGTCAGAGTTTGTGAAAAACAGCATGAAAATTGTTCAAAGGGAAGAAACATAGACATTAGAAATGTTCAGTCTTCAGACAGCTTTTGTGTTTTTAAGAAGCAAAATCATTTTATGAAAGTCTGGAGACATGGACTGACAGTACTGAAAAAGAAACAAAGTGAAAACGCTATAATAATCTATATCGCTGTTAACAAGGCTTCACCAACAGTCAAGACTTCTCCAAGCAAGGAATCAAAAGACTTTGTCCTGTCAACTCTATAAGATGAAGCTACATCCAGGGAATACAATAACATATAATTATTAACATATTAACTTATAATTATTACCACTATTAGTGTGTTAGAATCAAAATAAAATTATTAATTATAAAGTTTTGGTACTATACAGTGTTTATTTCTGTTGAAAGTTAACACTCATAGTCTGTGCTTCAATGTTGTTCACTGTATTTGGTGTGCTAGAAAACTGAATTATTTCAAACATATTTGTTCACATTCCATATAGCAATAATCTTGCCTGCCTGTGGAAGTGGTGTGAAAGTAATTTCAAAGTTATTTGAAGAGTGTCACTGTAACACATTATGAGTAAATGACAGAACATGAAAAGGATTGTCAGTCTCTGACTAGAAAGAAACAACACATGCTTCATCCTGTACCAGGTACAACATGAGAAATACACTTCCATGTCCTGCTCTTTCCTTTGCACCAATACCACAGCAAAGAGCAAGGCAGTGACAAAGAAAAGTGCCAGACCTGTGCTGTCAGTCCTAGCACAGTCCAAACTTGGGAACTTCTTTACCAGTGATGCAAATCCTGTCCTACATCACATCCTAAGTGTTAATTGTAGTACCCTATATCTCCCACGTTTGTTACCTCGTAGCAAGCAACACTTCTCAATGAAATTCATAATTCCCTTTTGCTTTTCTTTTTTAATTAATTCAACTCCTTATCATATTTTCTTGATTTTTCTGAGGTGATAGCCACACTTCTGCAAGTGTCGGCAAACTGCAGTAATTCCACAGCTATCTCAGGGAATGAAATGACACAAAAAAAGGAATAAATCCCCAGTGTCAGGGGCTGTTCAATTTATTCCACAGAGACTGACAGCCAATCTGATATAGTTTCTGAGGTCAGTGTACATAAATAGTAGTTTATGTTGTTTTCACCCTCCTAATCCCATATCTTGTATGGATTCATTTCCTGCAAATGGGTTTATAAAACACCTTCAGGGAATTTTAGAGATGAACATCATAATGGAGATTACTGCCCTTTTGTTTCTGAGTTGTTTTTCCTCTTGCCATAGCATCTGATCTATTTGGCGGCATGGAAACATGCCATTAGAAGTAATATTACTGCCCTTAGAAGACTTCCATGTCTCTGGCTGGCTCTCCCTTATGGTCCTCAATACAAATAATGTGGTCAAAAACTTTCCAAAAGGCTGAGGTCGTTTTGGGAAGTGTTGGGGGATGGATTTCGGAAGTATTTAAGTACTGACATGTATTTTTCACAATTCCTTTGCTCATGCTTTGTCAATATTTTATCATAAAATGAACAGGAGATCATGGATTTAGTCACATGTCTTTCCACATGTTCCAGGGCAGGTAACTGTGTGCAAAGGTCTTAGTGGCCAACAAACTATCCAACATGTTTTCTGCCTCTGTTCAACACCTCCAAGCCCTGGAGCAGTCCTCACTTTACTGTTAGTTTATTCAAAGGTGTCCAAAAATGTGGGCAAGAATGAAACAAGATTTTAGATTTTGATTCCTGTGAGAAAGACAGGGTTTTGGCTTACAAGCCTGAAGATCTGATCAATAGGAAGTACAAAATTGCTCCTTTAATTTTTCAACAGAGAACTTAGTTAGCTGGAAGATACTGCATGTTATTTTTCTTTCTAGATCAAATATGCATGAGAAAAGTAACCAAGTCCTACTGCGAGAGGAATTATTCCTGCAACATAATGGACAAAACAGTATGTTTTGGTAAAAATATTTTTAAAATATAAGCAAAGGAACAAAGGCTCACCTTGAGGCTAAAGTAATACATACGGAGTCAGGAGATAAAGGTTCATTTCTTGCATCTATACCTGTGTGACCTTGAATAGTTCATAGGTAGCTCAGCATCGCTCCCATGGAAGCCAGTGACAAGTCTCATAACTTTCAGTGGTAAAATAGTTATGGTGGTAAAATGTGAGACCCCGAAGCACTGTAAGATGCGTTCGATGCAGATGTGTGGAGTGACCTCATAAAGTAGTTGTGCTTCTGTCTTGGGCCTAACTGTGCACAGTCTACCTGAATTAACTGGCTTTACTATTTTTCATAGCTATGTAGGTTATAAAAACTGCAAATGTGCAATGCAATGCAGTACACTGGAGTAAAATATGATAAATAATATATCAGCAATTATAATGCAATACAATTTAATTATAATTATTATATATAATACCCTTACAAACCTTAAAGTTAGAAAATAACTTCAAACGCATTTATATTGCAGAAAATGTGATGAGCAGCAGTCATGCAGAGTAGGCACAAAAAAGAGGTCCTAACTGAGCTGTGGAACTCGTTGCCCCAGGATGATGCACTTACTAAAAGTTCAGCAGGACACTGTTCATGCTCATGAAAAGGAAATCCACTGACAGCTACTAAATTCTTAGTGACTATAATTCACTCAAATTCTCCCTCTAGCTGCTAGAAGTCAGAGGTTCATAGAGTATTCAGAAAAGCATCATGTTTTTATATTCTACCTGGAAATAATACAGATTCAGCCACAGTCAGAGAGAGGATAGATAGCTGCACACAACTGTGTGCAGGTAGTGAACTTGTACAGGGACCACTGTGGTCCCTATATTCTTGCAGGGGGAGTCTGTAACTCCCGGCTGCCATGGAAAATGACTCAGAGGGGAAGTTGATGCCGTAGGAAATTTAGCACATGGCCATTTTAATCATGTGAGTGATCCCTCTAATATTAGGTCTTAAATCAATAGCATATGTACTACATTACAAAAAACTCTGAAGCTTGGAAAGGAGAAACAGTCCCTGAGCTGCATGCAAACCCCAATGAGTGGGCGGCTGTGAGGGGATGGGGAAGAAGGCATTAGCAAGTTTTGTCTGGGGAGTACACGTGAGTGAAGTGCAATATGACTGGGAATTCCAGGTCACCATTCTGAACATGAAGTTATTAAAAACTGGCTGATGAAGCACCTGTGGCCTGGGAAGAAAAAGATCTGTGCTGGATGGCCACTTCTGCAAATGCACAAGGATTATCTTCATGCACACCTGGCTGGAGCCATACACAATGCCAGGGGTGTGGTGCTCCAATTCATGCAAAGGAAAATCTTCTAAAGTGACAGGATTTACGGAGACTGGCATAACTAATCCAAGAGAAGGCACCAACTCTCAGCTGATGATAGTTTTCTAGATTGACAGATTATTTCTTTCATTTACTGCTTTTGCCTGAAAATTTCCATTTTAGTGACATTTTCTTTACAATACGATCGCAGAAAATGAAAAAAAAGCTGTGAGGTATTTGTTTCTACAGTGGGAAGGCTGGTGCAGAGGGTTCCCTGTTTATTAGATATCTTATTTATTAAAGGTATGATCAGAGTACTGAAGCTTCATACAATCTTGGTTCAGGGGCCAAGGTCCAAAAGCCTGATAGTGCTGCACTCCGTTCCTTCAGAGAAATAATGTTCACATTTGCCTTAGAAGTAGTAATGTCTGCTGGAATTACACAGCTGGTGTGCTGGCTGAGTTCAGCTGTAAAAAAAAAAAATGTAATCTGCTCAGTCTGCCCTCGGGTCTGCTCTTGCCATTCGGTGTCAATTGGCCATAAAAGAGAACTTTCACTGTGAATCATCAGATGACATTAGGGGATCTAATCATCTACGTTATTATTTTAGACAAAAAAACTTTACTGGGATTTTTCTCCTCAGATAAAACAACTTGTAATAAAGAAAAGGCCATAATTAACTTTTAAGTTACTATTTTCTCTCTCATGTAACCTCAAGGGCAATTAAAGGTTTGCACTTCACGGACCTTTAATGGTAACCAAATCTCTGCATAGATGCTATCCTATTGCAAGTTGAAGTAGGAATAGTATTTTGGACCCAATAAAAAATTTTGCTGTTTCTTTCAGTAAGGTAGGACTTAACTTTAAAAGGCTAACTTGCATTTCAAGATGAAACACTCTTAATTTATGAAAACCGCAACAAAAATAGTGGACATTTAGTATGCAAAAATAACATAGCTACTTCAAAATTATTCTCAGGAGAAGGCATGGTAATTCTACACCTTCAGAAAGTTGCAAGTGTTTATTTTCAGTGTGCAAGATCAAGACATAAAAATTTTGTTGACTGTCATGTGAGTTAAGATAGATGTGGATACTGGGTTGCCCAAGCAAGTGGAAAGAGTTCACTGTCTCTGTGATGAAGAAAAAAAAAAAAGAAAAAAAAAAATTGTAGGCTTTAAAATCTTTTTCTATACAACTCATTACCTATCCCTCTGACACTGCCTTAAATATCAGCTCTCCTCTGTGCAAAGGATGTATATTTTATCATTGTCTCCATGTAAGCTGAATTTTTGTCTCGAGCTTACTGTTCACAGTAGTGGAGTAAACAATGTCTTTTTCGTGACTGGACAATGCTTGAAGACAGGCAACTGTACTGTTCAGTAATTACATTTATAGGGCATTCAGTGAATAAATCACAGAATGTGTTCTGCCTCCAAATGCAAAAGTAAGTTCGGGATTTTAGGACATCATTGCTACTTTTTGCATTTCAGAAGAGATTTCAGTGAAATTAATGCACTTAAAGACTCATGAGGCATCTCTAGTAACTATCCAATATAGAAAGTGACTATTTCCCATTCATCCTGTCTCACAGGACAGTAGTGAAGATTGAGCCCTGAGCTCCTTAAAACCAGCTATCCTCCGTAAAATACAACCTATATTAACAGAAGATAAGATCAATTTTTTTTATTACTAATATTTTGACATTTTTATTGCATGATCATATAACTCTCTAAATCTCCAGTAAGTTTTCTGCCTCCATACAAGTTCCTTAAATGTGAACTGAAACCTTTATAAAAATTGTTTAAAACTGATGTCATGATCAATACGTTAGTGTCTATTATGAAATATAATCTTGAAGACTGCATTGATTTCCCTGAAATGCCCACATATCTTCCTGGTGTCTGAGAGTACAGAATAAGCACCTGGGAATACACTGCCATCAAATACACCTTTGCAGACATCAGAAAAGGTCTGGAGCTAGTGGTGCTGGTTGGAATAGCAGTCTGGGGGTAGCCACAGATCTCTTCTGGTTTCACAAAATATGATGGATATGCATCAGAGCATTGGTAACTATTTTAGCCCATTTCTCCCCCACACTCTTTTTGATTTCTGAATCTCTCATTTGGAGAAAACATCAAAATGACACTGATAAAATATACACAAATATTTGCAGTGTATTTATAGTGTTCATGTCAAATTTTCCTTTTTTTTTTCCTTTTACTTGTTCTGTACCTGGCTATTAACACAGCAGGTCAAATAGCACATTTACAGACATTTCAAAAGCTGATAGTTTTGTCATTGTTGAGATCTGGCTGAAGCAAAGGCCCCAGTAAGATATCCTAAACTGAAATCTGTGTCTGGTGCTTTCTTTGTGTGAAAAGGTTCAGATAAGTACAAGTGCTTCCTCACCAACCCATTTGACAAAAGACTGAAAGAGGTTCCTTTCCAGAGTAGCTCATCCTATCTGAAAATTACCTGAGAATGAGAAAAGTCATCTGCTAGAGCTGCCTCTTTGTCTTTACAGATTCAGCGTGCTCACAGAACACTTATTTTAAATGTATGTGTCATCTTTGGAAGGAAGACAAAAAGAGATAAGAAGGATCCCTTCTAGAGTTTTTCTGTTCAACTTCTAACATGAAGGGAAGGTGAAAAACAAAAACTACTATTAAGATTTTGTGCCTATATAACAGAAACCTATATGCTCAGTGTGTGTAATGTCAAGAAGTCTGTAAGATCAGTTCTAGAGAGGTTTTCAGTTGCATTAATTCAATAAAGAAATGCTGTGGCAACCAAGAGACAAAACAACATCGGCAATGTATTGATTTACTTTGGTTTTAATGGAACTATAGTGAGTTTCCTTCTGAAACAGTCTGCAAAAAGCTATTCTAAGTAGGCCATTTTCAACATTCCTTCTGGAATCAGAATGAAGAAGTCATTTGCTCCAAAATGCCCAAAAATTAACTTCAAAGAAAAGATCATGGAATTTATTTTCTGTGTACCAAATATTTAAATGTCAAAGCATTTTATTTGTGTGTCAGTTTTTTCTTTCTTCCTTTTATATTAAAAAACAAAACAAAACAAAACAAAACAAAACTAAACTAAAAAACCCCTGAGTTTGAATGCTGTCTGCATTTTCCTGGCTGGATAGCCAATGCTGAGTCAATTAAAAAAAATTGAAATCCAGGAAGCCTGATGCATTTCTGTTGACTTCCATTGGAAAGACACTTCAGATGCTGGCTCAGTCACATAGGCAAGATACACTTTCCAAGCTGTCGTCATGATATAATGATATTGAATATCATTATTTTATCACTCTGTATTTTGAATTTTTTTGGTATTTTTTTTAAGCAGCAACTTCAAGAATGGAGAAGGGTATGAATTGTGCTTTAAGAAAAGGCAGTTTTCTCAACACTAGGAATGCAATGATCTCTTTATAAAGGAAATTAAAAGACATAAGAAGCCAGCTCTGAAAATCAATGAAACTTGAAACTGTTAATAAGAAAACACTTTGTGTACATCAGATAAAGTATAAATTAAAGAAAACTTTGCTAATCTAGAAGATAGGAAAGGCTGGTGACATAGATAATATAAAACAATAACTAAAGAAGATAACAGAAATTTAGTTTGAACTTCTACACTAGAAGATAGGACAGGACAGGAAAACCAAATTTTATTCTGGAAGCCTGATAAATTCATGTTCTTCCCAAGCTTTCAACAGGCAGTGTTATAAAATTCTGGCATCTGGGTATGGTGGTTGTACCTTTTTCACTATCAGCAATACTCAGCCATGACAAATGTCTACTGCCAAAGCACAGAAAATATTTGTTAAGAAAAGAACTTTTTCCCCCCTCTCTTATTACTTAAATCATGTGGCTCTGAATGTAGAATTGGATGGAGGCAGAGGCAGCAATTTATTTCTTTAGAATAGTCATGTGATTTCCTAATAATTTATACTGTTTTTTCAGCATAGTATCACCATAAATATTCAAATTTTATTGTTGATCTCTATTTAATTACAATATACACAATTTACTGATTTACTCCACTTATTTTAATAGTTTTGGGACATGTTCAGTGTCTTTATTACAATTTTGGGATATTTTTTTCAGTTTGAGAACTGCAAGCTCTACTTCACCTATAAAAAATTAGTCCTTTTCTTCATCATTAGAAAAAGGAACAATCAAAATTTGTTTATGTCTCCTACAAATTTTACATTTGATAAACATCAGCTCAAATTTGCAAATACCTACTCAGCCTTAATATCTGCAAGAAATCTCAGCAGAATTGGAGAGTAGGATTTAAGATACTCAGTGGTATGACAGCAATCTTACTGTTGGCTTACAAGTAGTTCAGGTCAGTCATCATAAGAAAGACTGGGGACACAAAGGAGTTCCTCAATAATTTCTGAATCATTTGTGCTTTTCTTAGAAATTCTGAGTGAAATACAATTTCAGAGTGGAAAAACATACCTGTAAATGCAGCTTTCTTTGAAAGATAGCCTGGGGCCACTAATTACTTGAAATTCTGTTTTTCAGCATGGTATTGCTTTGTTCATGGTCTATTAATATTTGGAACATAATCTTAAAAGACATTGTTACTGTTATAATTGCAGATAATGTGACTGTCCATTCCTGCTCTTGTGCAGCAACTGCTTTTTTTACTCAGTCGTGGCCACAGAAGAGCCCCAACTTAGTTACAGTCAATGCCTATGTAGACGTGTCATGTGAAGACAAAATTTGATGGGTCACTTTTTCTTACTGAGCATCCATCAGGCACAGCACCACAACTCCCATCCTGTTCCCACTGCCAGGGCTCAGCACATTGGGTCACAAAACAACCTCAGGCTGAGACAGAAGCCTCACTGAGCAGCCGTGAGCTGCTGGATGAGAGCCACAACCAGCCTCGGCTGTGTCAGACCAAAACGCTCATTCTGTAGAGGAACCTTGTCTTTGTCACATCCAATTGCCTGCTGATTCTTGAAGAAGTTGGTATTGATTCATCCTGCTGTCAGCCCAGCTTTCAGCTTCTCCAGACAAAGCAAGCAGAAACAGAAACGAGGCAAAGGCTAACTGCGCACTCAGCGTAAGTTATCACCTGAAAACAGACAGTTGTGGATGTAGGCTACAAGGTAGAATAGGAACAGCTACAGCACTGCCTATGATTGACCACCTGCTTTCAATGCTGTTCCCAACTGCTGGGATTTCTATAAAGCATTTGGCAGTCTCAAGGATGAGCTATGGTGATGCCTTCTCAAAGTAGGGGTCAAGAAGTTTGCTAAATCAGTTTAAATCTGCCCTGAAGCATAGAAAAAGGAGACTCTACCTCTCTTTTCAATGTCTCCCAATATTTACTTTTTTCATACTCATCATTTACTTAGAACTACTAACTAATCAATTTGGTAGAAAAGCAAAGGAGAACATTCTGAATGGGTTGCAGAGATGGGGATTCACATCCACAGAGGTAAATTCAAGTTCCCACACTGTTTTCTTTACTAACGCTAAGCTAATTTGCAGTAGCATTCCTAAGAAGTTAGTTCTGTGTAGTTATGAGACTACATTCTGTCATTTGTCTATTGATTTCTCCTTTCCTATAAATGCCTTTATCACTTCCATGTGGACAAAAGCAATGAAATAACATAGGCTTCAACTAGGACAGAATATTCAGCAGTAATTTCTCAGCAACACAGCATCCTAGGAGAACATAAAATCATTTTTCTGCTTTCTCATGGCCTTTCTAGAAAATACTAAATGAGGCTCAAGTTCTTCCACCTCCTCCTTAAGGCTTTCTCTCTTAAGCTTGCTGCAGGCTGACTACATAGCTGACAATTCTGTTCTGCGGGCATAATGCACTTTTCTATTATAAGTGTATAGCTTTCCTATTTCAGACAAGCAGCTTTCTCAAGGGACCAGATGATGCAGGAGTAACCAGACTGAACTAACATGGAAACTAAGGACTGTCCCAGAACTCAGCACCTGATGCATCTTGGATGTCTCTTCGGCGCAAATAGAGGCTGACTTGCAAAGCAGAAGTCTCCAAGTGTGCCCCACCCAACATAAACACACCACTGTACATGTTATTCTTTTCCCAGAGGAAAAAAAATGGAAGAAAAAGTAATCTCCATATGAGAGATGTTAAGTATGGTGCTTAATAAACTTCTGGAAAAATGTTGGACCTCTTTTCACGATAAGACTACTACGAAGACTAGGACAGGACAGCACAACACAGGAACAGAATAGAATAGACTAGACTAGACTAGACTAGACTAGACTAGACTAGACTAGACTAGACTAGACTAGAATAGAATAGAATAGAATAGAATAGAATAGAATAGAATAGAATAGAATAGAATAGAATAGAATAGAATAGAATAGAATAGAATAGAATAGAATAGAATAGAATAGAATAGAATAGAATAGAATAGAATAGAATAGAATAGAATAGAATAGAATAGAATAGAATAGAATAGAATAGAATAGAATAGAATAGAATAGAATAGAATAGAATAGAATAGAATAGAATAGAATAGAATAGAATAGAATAGAATAGAATAGAATAGAATAGAATAGAATAGAATAGAATAGAATAGAATAGAATAGAATAGAATAGAATAGAATAGAATAGAATAGAATAGAATAGAATAGAATAGAATAGAATAGAATAGAATAGAATAGAATAGAATAGAATAGAATAGAATAGAATAGAATAGAATAGAATAGAATAGAATAGAATAGAATAGAATAGAATAGAATAGAATAGAATAGAATAGAATAGAATAGAATAGAATAGAATAGAATAGAATAGAATAGAATAGAATAGAATAGAATAGAATAGAATAGAATAGAATAGAATAGAATAGAATAGAATAGAATAGAATAGAATAGAATAGAATAGAATAGAATAGAATAGAATAGAATAGAATAGAATAGAATAGAATAGAATAGAATAGACTAGACTGTGCCATCCTCTAGCCAAAGAACTGGGTACTTAATGCTATTCAGGATGTCACTTCAGTGGCTTTGCTTCAATATCAATGCAGACATAGATCTTCACCACCTTGGTCTTTAGCGTGAAATGAGAGCACCTGTACTCACCAGAAGAATCCTAATTCTGTACTGCCTTACAGTCATGAATGCAAAGTGAGTACGGATGTCATGGTGATGCTGTTTTTTAACAGCCTTGGAACTCTCTTTGCTAAAGTGGAACTGATTGCTCTAAGGGAAAGGCAATGAAGATCCAAATCTCAGTAGTGCTGGGAGAAATGGTTTTGTCATCTCAGTTACATACAGCAGCCGAAAGCTTGCCTTTGTCTGTCAGTTCAGGTAGGTTTCATGACTCAGTTGTTTCACTAGAATAGCGAAAAGAATGTGGGCTGATGTTTAACCATTTGCACAGGTACAGGAAGCTACCATTAAAGAAGTATAACCAAGCAATTGCATCGAAATGCTTGTTTACCTAAACAGAAAATTATGAATCTAGTGCTGGTTACATACTATGTCCCTGTAACTATTGTGAAGACTACATAAAAACAGGTTCACTGTTGGGATTCAAACCCAAAAGGACTGATATTCTGTGACAGGTTAAGATTATCCTATTGGGGGTTTTTTGTTTGTTTTTCTGCATTTCAGCTTGGAACAGTAGTGAGTATTTTTCACTGAATAAGGAAAACAAGTGAACTGTTTTATTACTTTGACCTTTTCTTTTGATTTTTTACTAAATTAGATGGTGTACGTTTTGTATAACTCGAATTTTATCTGAAGTGGTAAAAAAGTGGTAAATGTTGAAGTTTGACATTGTTAAAAGCCCATAGCAATGTCTTCCAAGTTCAGCTGGTTGCTTTAGTTTATCTTATCAGCTGATCATGCTTTACCTTAATTACGGAAAGTCAATACACACTTTGACAGAGTGTGTTACATTATTGGCATTATTAGCAGGTATCATAAGGAAGAAATATTGCACATAAGTACATGGTGAGTTAAAATACAGTCCCTACACAAATGTATAGGCAACTAGTAGGTAGCTGCTGCAGTAAACATCACAAGACTGCAGCAAGAGGGTGGGGTGTGGACCACTTCCAAGTCTGATAGAACTCTACTTGGGACCCAACCATGAAACAAGACTTAACTTGGGTCTATATCATGTACTTTCACACTTCACTCTTTTCAATGGGAAGGCATTTTAGTGATCAAGCCTGGATGGAACTGCTGTGGACCCTGATGGTTGCCCTAGTGTGACACTGGGAGCACCTGGATGCCAGGGAACACAGCAGGACAGCAATCTGCATCTCACATAGCTGGCTGATCAGCATTAGAAAAAGTTCAGTTCATCTTTAAGGGCCATTAACATTAACAGTCACTGCCATTTTAATCAATATAAGAAAATTCAGCTGTATTGCCTATTGAGAACTCAGCCCTACTCTCTTTCACAGCCAAATTGTCTATGCATGCTGCAACAACACATTCTGTAACTTCTAAGTACTGTGTATGCATTACACTAGATAAATTTTAGCTAGCTACCATTAAATTCGTCATTAGAGAAAATGAGTAACAGAGCTATGAAATATAAAAGCTCTTCTAAAAGTGCAGTTTTGGAGAATTAATTTACCTCTTAACAAAGAGTATTGAAATACTAATCAACATACCACAATTAAAGACTGGCATTGCAGATAGGATATGCAAAGCTATTAAAAAAACAGAGTTAAACTCTTCCTTATTTATTGGATTACTTAATCCTTTGGCAGTTTGTTATGCGCTAAAATTCATGAATTTATTAAAAAGAATTGCAATTGTATGTATGTCATGCATCCCAACAGAATTCAACTAGATTTTGTCTCATGTCATATGATAAAGGAATATCAGAGGAGTTATTGTAAAGAAAAGATCAGTTACATTTAGTTCTCAGGTACATTGGCTCTCCATAGAGCACAGCTTACTGGACAACATGTCTGAGAGTTCAGACATTCACACTGTGAAATGCTTCCACATCCAACCTTAGCCCCAGCCAAAGGTTCTTTTTCTTTATCATTTCCTTTTCATTTATGATTCACCACATTTATTAAGATAAAAGCTTGCATTGCAGAAACAGTCTAAAGTATACCCCCTACATACAAACTGATCTCCAGATTACCAGCAAAATTGCTGCCTTTGTGTACTTATGGGCTGACGTGATAACTGAAAATAACTTCCATTAGCACTATAAAAACTCCAGCTGATACCAAATGAATTTCATTTGATACCAGCAGAGAAAAATATTGGCTACTGAGATATTCTTTGTTCATGGTTATTTACAGTTAGCCATAATCTGTGTACTGTTCAGGAATCAGAAGTCCCCAGATGTTTTTCTTTACATCATGTTGTTAAAAACAAGCTTTTCCCTGTCTGAATAACTAACATTCATATATTCATATGGAATTCTTCTTTCTTGCCCAGTATGGTTTCTGTATCTTTCATTCATTGCAAAAAGCAGTTCTTGTAAAGGGGCTACAGTAGCTTTTGATTTTATTTTACTTCTGCAGAATTTGCTGAAAAGATTGCTCTTTAAATTCATTGAAGGTCGAGGTAGCCAGTGTTACGGGCTATGGTGAAATTATGTTTTCCTTGATACCTTGCTAAACCATATTGCACATGGAGAACCAGGGCACTTTTGTATAAAGACAAGACCAAGATGCCACACAAATATTTAATGTCACTGCATCCTTAAGTGACATCATCTGCTGAAGGGCAAGTCACAGACATTATGGGAGTGCATTTCAATGGGTCAGGAAAAAAAACATAACTTCATGGGTAATTGGAATGCTCTGGTGTTGTTGGATATTCCAATGCTTTCTTCCAAAGCACAGGGAGGCTTTTTGGTTGCCATGAAAATGCCACTGTGAAACTATGCTGTTAGATCCAGGTGGAGATTACTCTCAGTTTGCCTTTGATGTGTAATTAGTGACTCAGAGTCAAAAAAACAAAATCAAACCCCTAAATATAATCCAAAGCCGTAGTTAAAATATATTTGCCATCTTTTTCTTCATACAAGAAGAAGGTTGTAAAAGGACAGGTCAGTGGATTGCTTAAATATAAGTTCTTATAGTTTAAAGATAGCTTTTCTTTTTTTGTAATTCACTTATTTCTTCTTGGTTTCATTCTTAAATGTAAGTATAATTAAGAATTTTATTTCCACAAGGACCCTTTACATAGGGTTCTTTTTTTCTAACTCTCTTGTGTTTCTCTAATTTTTTTTCTATGTATTTCCATATTTTCCAAGTTTTTTATTTTTCAGTTTTGTTTTGTCTATCTAGGACTGGTAAACAGCAGGCTTCAAATGAAATCAAATTATTTAAATCTTCCTTATAGTCAGAAAAGAAAAAAAGGCACCTTCAGACAGAAGCCTATCCCATGTAAAAGTGGGTACCTAAGACACTGAGGATATGGAGTTCTCTGGAAGGTATGACTTTGCTGCCTACAGCATGAGCCCAAACGATAAACTCTTAGAAGACATATAATTTTTCCATGACTCCTTGTAGATGAGATAACTTCCACAAGACACAGTTTGTTTCATGTTTTTTTTCCCAACAGTCCCAGTGATATATAAAATTATATCATTTAAACTTATTTGCCCAAAAGTAAAAGTGTGTCCTGGACTGGTGTTTATGGAAGTCTCTTCCAATTCCTTATGGGATAGCTTTCCCATTTACAGATCCAGAAGGCCTTAAAATGCTGATTTTTTTTGTTGTTGTTGTTGTTGTTTTTGTTGTTGTTGTTCTTTCTCTTCTGCTTTATAGTTTCCTTGAAAAGAATGCTAGAAACAAACCCACATTTAGATCACGTTTAATCGCAGCTATGTGAACCCTGTTTCTAGAGTGTGCTCTCAACTGCTGCTTCCCCTTAAATCAGCAAAGTTTGAAAGCATTCTAGTTTTCTGAAAACCAAGCCAGAAAATATGTCTAGAGACTTCCGTGCATTTTTTTTTTTAAATTATTATTTCATATTCACACTTGAATGCCTAGCTCTGAATTCATTTGGTCCTGCATCTGGAGGTTGCTAAGGACATATGACAAATTTTGCACCACGGCTGTTGTCATCACAGGTGCTTTCCTACCATGGAGGACAAGAGTCTGTCTTTGTTGTGGATGGAACACAAAGATCTTCAGTCAAGCTCTGGGTGAACTATTACATCCATGTGGCAACCCAGCACCAATGTTATTTAGGTCCCACAGCCAGGTCCAGCTACCCCTGTGCCTTGCAGTGATGGGGTATGGAGCTTGCTCAGTTGAAGTCAGCGGAAGGATTTTTCTCCACACCATGGTGAGATGGACAAAGATGCTCCTAGATGCTCAAATGCACTTTTGATTCTAAGCCAATTTCTGCTACTGCCAACTTAAACGTACTGGGTGCTACCAAGTACCGCTCAGCATAAGTAAGGACAGTAGGATTATGTTCCCTAGTAGGCTTGACTAGCAAGTATGGAAGAGGAAATCTCAATTATTAGAAAAGTTTACTTTGCTGCAAAATTATACTGAAATATCAGCTAATTTCATACATGCATGTCCAGCACTCATTATTTTAGAAAAAAATACGCTGAGAAAAAACTGTAAACTCACACAAGTACAATCAACATTTTTAACATTTACAAATGTTACCTTGAGTACATCAGATGGTAGACAGTTTCCCATTGGCTTAGTCTAAACATTTTCTGAAGGAATTTTCAAAAATTTTTCATCTGTCTTCTTCATTGAGAGACTTTTCAAAACAGAGGTTTTTCAGTGGCTCTCACTATAAAATCTTCTTAGCTGTTTAAATATTTGTGGTTTGGCTTTGTTTCGGAGTTATAGAATAATCTTTTCAGTATAAACTTCATGACCACCCAGAAATAACAGATGAACTGCTTATACCAAACTCAGAAAAATAAACCAATTCTACAATTTCTTTACTCTTAGGAATACTGCTAGGATATTTATTTCTTCAGGCTTCTGACTTAGATCTACCAGAGCAAATAATGGCTCTGGTCCTTTCTGCTGAAACATCTTCTGTATGCAGTTTTAGCCTTCAAAAAGAGCTAAAGTTTTTCTGTTTCCTGAAAAAAAATCTAAACAAAACAAAAGAAGACTAAAATGGAGGAACAAATGATAGTAAGAAGCTTGAATATTTGCAGGTTTTTAAGGTTTGTTTCAGCTGTTGTGATTTAAGAAATGAGATTTTCTTTTGGTCAGCAAGCAACTCAGTAGTCTGCTGCCTCATAGAGC
Organism: Dasyornis broadbenti; assembly: GCA_013397935.1. Taxonomy (NCBI): domain Eukaryota; kingdom Metazoa; phylum Chordata; class Aves; order Passeriformes; family Dasyornithidae; genus Dasyornis; species Dasyornis broadbenti. The sequence goes on from VZRN01001760.1 coordinate 140,297, forward strand.
TCTACTTACTACAGATCCTCTAGAATGCATTTCTAATCATGACAACTTAAGGTCTTACAACCTGTCATTAATTTTGCTTCCCCTAGTGCTCAAGGAACTGAAGCCAACAAGCTTTTCCTCTTAGAGATTTGTTATAGAAAACTGTGATAGAGAAAAGAGAGTGAATATAGAACTGTAGCTCTTTATTTCAGCACTGGTGTTCTTTATTTCTGTAGTATAGCACCACTGTAGCTCCTTATTTCAGCACTGGTGAAATAAAGAACCAGCTTTGAGACTAATGTGATGAAGTCCAAAAAGCAGAACAGGACAGAGCTGCCTTAGCCTTAAAGTGAGGAAGTTTAAATTTGTTGATCTACTTCAGCATTGAAAAGGGGTCTTGTAAAGAAGAGATGGGGCCTAAGTCATTAACTCAGGATATATAATCTTTGGGTTATACATAAATGCAAATATGTGATGACTTTCATGATCACAAAAGTGGAATGAGATTCATCCCTGACGCATATTTTCTCTGGAATCTGTCAATGTTTGCTCTGCCAAATCCTCTGTATTGAGCCACTCAATGACCTTCAAAATGCCTGATATCAAGGTCTGTTCAGCTGACAACTGGCCAATTTTCCAAGATAATGACAATGGAGAAGTAGAGATGCATATTGTCTGCTACAGGCAGCTTAAGCTATATTTACTGTTGAGTAAGTGTTTTGTTTCTATGGAAAAAACAGAATGGGAGTCCTTTAAGCTCTGATCAGATTGACAGATTGGAAACATAATGCTGAAAGATTGCTTATCCTGCAGCTAAGCCTGTATTTTTAAAATGAGGTTATACACTGAAAAGTGACTGAATAAATGGCCCAATTTTTATTTTATTATTTATTTGGATTTATGAGTATATAAAAAGTGGGTAAACTGTGTTTTGACATTTTAAAACCCCCACAAATCAAACTACAAAGGGAAAATGAGCTGCAAGTACCATTATGTACCAGAGAGTGGTAAGGAGGCAATCCTCATAAAGATCACACAATATCTTATTTTCTGGCTTTTCCAGCCTGAATCACTCCTGAAACCAAGGGAGAATTATCAGTTCTGTGGCACACTATGAAGGGAAGACTAGTTTCTTATGGATCTAGAGTATATTCACAGTTGCTCTGCTTTTCTACCTTTGCTGAGAGAAGCTCTAGCACTGTTTTCTTTATTTCTCTGTCAGTACAAAAAAAGGTAATGTTGATTTTGATCACTGCTTAAATTCCATTCAGATCCTGCCAGACATGCCAACCTCCTTCTAACTGCTGCAGCTACTGCAAGATAAACACTACCAAGCACAGCAGGTGATACTAGAAATTAATTAATCATTCTGTCAAGGATGGACATGCCCCAGGGCACACAAGTGCCCATTCACAAGCTTACTTTGGTTCTGCAGTGCTAACTGCAGGTATAAAACACTTGGATAACACAAAAAAGGAAGTAGATATGAACACCCTGAAAAAACCTCATTTTTTACCATCACCACTCTCCAGAGAATTATCTTCTCTACCACAAAGCCTAATCAACACTCAAACATAACTGCACAAGTCTCTAAGAGAGAATTCAAATTGATCAGAATTTTATGGGCTACCAACTTGAGTTCTGCGAATTCCTCATTTACCAGAAAAAGAGAGATCTTAATCTTGTACATGTTAGCATCTCCTTTCTATGTCCTTCCTCAATCCAGATTTTTTTGTACAAACATAGGGTACTACTATGATGATCAGGAGAGGTGTCATTCATATAAACAATCATTTGGCATCCAAAAACTGCTGTTTTATGAATACCTAGGGGCCATTTTCATACTACACAAATCAATCATCCTGGTAACTGGCAAAGATATCTGAGCACAAGAGACCAATGAACAATTCAGATCAATAGGCATCCAGGGCTATCAATGTCAGTTCCTCAGGAGGCCAGTGCAGACAAGTAGATCTGATGCATGTTGGACATTTGAAGTCATCACTTCTTGTAAGTTCGTCATCATTTCTCTCTGCTGCCCACTTAAGCAGGTGCTAAGGTCTCCCAGTCTTAGGTGATGAGTATCTCTCCTCCACCTCTTGAACTTCATGTAACAGCAATGATCAGTGGTGAAGATCATTATTTAACTCTGATTGCCTGCTGATTACATATCTAGACTAGGATAACCGCCTAACAGGGAAAGGGACAAGCATTTTCAATGGCCAGGTCTTTGCACTTACCTCAGGCATTTTAAGTACCTGTCTTACCCGAGCTGAACTCTGGAATCATCCACCTCACCCTCCCTCTTAACTATTGAGTGAGACAACTGGTTTAGTCCACACCTTATCCTTGGAGAGATAAGGAGATTTTAGCATGACCCCAGCTCTGCTTAATTTACAACAATTTTAACAAAAGAATTTATTTACTCAAACAGTTGGTAGATATATTTGTTCTCATGTCAAGATTAAATTGCTATATTATCAATACCCTGGAACAGTTTTCTAATATTTGTTTTCTAGAGACCTCTTGTTTTAATCTATTCAATTATTGATTGATGGATATTCTCAAGAGGCCACTGAAGTCAATGAAAAGTCAAATCAGCCTCAAGTCTTGCACAACTGTGCCTTACACTGTCCACATACAGTAAAACTTCAGTCATACATATAGTCCACTTCCTTAGGACGGTGGTCCCATGGAGATCAGCAGACACCCACTGTATTTGTTGAAATTTATAAGACAAGTGTTAGGGTGATCTTTCTAAAATTTTTATTTTCATTGTTTTAAATTTCATATAACACAAGTATCCATTTGGCTTCTTTGACTTGTTGCATTCACTTTTCTGCTTGTCTAGAGCTGTCTTTTAAAGAAAACTCTTCATCTCTTTTTCACATCTACCACTCTGTGCCAGAATTCTGCTCTTCAGTGTTCCTTGAAATACAGCTGCTCTCTGCCGTCTTTCATATCCTACTTGCTCATGCCGTTCTCATCACCTGTTTTTGCCCTTTCCAAGCTACTCTCTCTGCCCAGGGCAGAGTGTCCTCCTGAAAAACGAAGGCAGTCTGGTAATGTGACTGTAAAATCTAAACATAAGTGTCCAGTTTAAATTATATTGATCTTATCACCTCTCCCCATCACTTTCTCTATATTTAGCCTATTTTCACCTGAAAACAAAAAAACCAGGATCCTTATGGAATAATATGATCTCTGCATTTTATTGGGATAGTCCGTGACCCCTACAGCGGTTGCTGAATTCACACAGACAGAAAACACAACATCTGTGCTCCTTATTGATGCACTAGAGAGAAAGAACATGATTTTCCACAGTCTATTTGGGTTTGGTACCTGACTTAGGTATGTCTCAGAAGCAGCTGAAGTTCCTGGTGCTCAGTGAGAGGGGATGGTCTTCCTACCCAACATGGCTGTCAAAACCCTTGGAAAGCACCTTTCATGCATTTCTCACATTAGGGAAAAAAGCTCTTGAAATCTGTTTCTGTTAAATATTTAATGCTTCCATTGAGAATACAAGAAAACAAAAGGAATATTGAGCTTCCCTGTCAGGTCATGGACGTGCCCTCCTGTGCCCCTCCTGAGAATAAACACCCCCTAGTGCTGCCCTGGGATGATCTGAGCCGTAGTTGGCCATTTTCCAGACAGGAATGCAGGAGACAGAGAGATATATAAGGAACCAGGGCAATGTCAGCAGTAAGTCGTCACCTCAGCAGATTCTTGTCTGCCCCAGTGATGGCTGGAGGGGGGCATGCCCTCAGCTGAGCTTGCCTTGGGCTTTTTGATCATTCCTTCTGGGTTTCTCCCACTCTGGATGAGTGCTGCAGTGGCTAGACCTCTGCATACAGGGTGAGACATGTTATGACACAGCCTGAATGTACCTAGATTTTTGCCATTCTTCAGGAATTTAAGCAGGTACCTGCTACACAGCTTTAGGGAAAAAGTAGATACCCATCTCCCAAGAAACAGTCATTTCAGGGAGACTGTTCACAGACAATTACTAATAAACACCAGAGGAGCTGTCAATTAAATAGGGAGTTACCAAGAGAGCTGAGGTGCATAAAAAAGTATCAAGCAAGCCTGCAAAGGGAAGAGACCAGGTTACTGTCTCACCCCAGGATAGGTTTTAATCACTGCTAGCGAGTATTGTTTCCTCCAAGGTCAAAAATGCCAGGATAGTTTTATTCATGCCTGACTCTCACATCAAACATGAACATATCTGCATATCATTTTCAAATGCAGGGAAGGAAGGTCCTGATCCCTTGGCTATTTGCTGATTGCTGTGACTTCTGTGAAACATAGTGAACTTGGATACTGACAGAGAAATAGGTTCTTTGGAAGAAGCAGATTTTTGTTAATGGGCAAAACCCATCATTTTCCTTTAAAAAGTACACATTTGCAGCATATTACAAATGTTTCCTTAAACCTAGCATACGGATGTGAAAAAAATCCTCTTAAATAGCTGGGAAAAAATATGTTTGCTTTGCAATGTCAGGACATTAAACTATAAAATGCCTCAACTTATTTGAACCTCTCTATACCAACATAAAGAGTACTTAACCGCAGATGTTGCAGAAATGTGATCTGCAAACTAGTCACAGCATATTTAGAGGCTGGATATCATAGCAAACAAACTTACTCCTTTACACAAGAGTCCCCTTTTTATTTGTATGTTAGTTGTTTTTGTTTTTTTCCAGGTTGGAAAAAGGCTAAACAGAGAATATTTGATCAGAGAAAATAAACTCCCATTAGCACTGTGAGATATACAACAGTGCAACACCCTGGCTCTGCTACAGCAAGATGCCAAATGAAGCCACAATGGAATTAAGTTTTCCATACAGAGAGAAACATACACGCTTTGTTCACTGTCCTACACTCCAAATTCACATGGGGAGAGGAGGCACTTCTCACCATGTGGAAACTGTTAAAAGGATGTGAAAACAAATGTTTTTAATTGAAATTGTCATTGCTGAGCCAGACTGCTGTCTGGGGTATCTTGCTGAAAAGTGACAGCAACAGCAGGGAAACAATCTAAGAGATTGTAAAACCAGTTTCCATCATGAACTAATTCAGGGACCACATATGGAATGTTATCACGTTGTTTATTTTAAGACCTAACACTAAGGGTGGAAAGCCTCTTGTTGGTGTGAGGCTGAGAGCTGGGGAGAAAGCACAATCCAGGTCAGGCACCGGAAGTCTGTGCTCCTCTGCCACTGACCTGCTGTGTAGCCTTGTGCCACTCACGTCATCCTCCCTGCCTGTGTCTCCTCTCGAACTCTGTGATTATTCTGTCTCTTCACATCACCATTTCCCTGGGGATGGAAGCAATCTTTTGTAGTGCATGCTTAAGTACAAATGCAATATCATCTTGAATAATAAGTGGTAATAGTTTGCACCACTAAATTGCCTGTGGAAGGTCTCGCTTCCCTCCAGTCCAGTTCTCCAAATTCATAGCAGGAGAGTCTCTGATAGAGACTTGTCAATCCTGGAGCAACTCTTTCTAAAGAATAAAATTTCTTTAATTCGTATTCAGAAAATTCTTTTTTATATTTGCTCTTTTTTACTCCGTGAAGTCTTGGAAGTTTAAATACGTGAGTTCTGTTCACTCAGGGCTGGGCGCTGTAGACATGTGCTGCTGCTGAACACACATCAGCAAAGTGCCCAGGCACAGGGTCAAGCTGCCTTCTTCAGCTCACCCAGAGAAGATCAAAGCTGTGACATATCAGGCCTACCTCTCTTTCTCCTCGGAATATTTATAGCCAAACCATGCTCTTTAAGGACAGGTGTCTAAAGCTGATCCTGGTATCTGGATGTCAAGCACAAAGCTGAGAGCTGATGGGTGTGACGGCTCTCCAGCACTTCCCTTTCAGCACCTACTTCAGGCTTTAAAGCACCCTTGAAACCTGATGTTGTCTACTTTTCTTCTGGTTTTACACAAATTAACCCAGCAAAGGGCGAAGGGAGCTGAACCCCAGAATTAGAAACATTTTGATTTTTGTTTCTATTAATCAGATAAAAAGGCTTTATCTCTTTAAAGGAAGGTGGGGAAAACAACTCTTGCTAAGCTAGACTGATCTTTCTGAAAACAGAAGAGAGGAGTGTTGCAAATTCTGCCAAAATGGTCTCAGTTACATGAATAAACCTGATAATATATTCAGGTAGGCCAAAACTATCTACTTCTCTATCAGTTCACAACATGAACAAACTACAAGCAAGCCTTTCCTGTTTCAGACAAAATGCAACCCAAATCAAAGAATTAGTGCAATTTTATATTCCTATTCAGAGAATTATATAATACTCACTCTACCACTGAACTCATAAATAGCCTTACTTCTCCTGCATGCTCTTGCTTCTTGAAATATCAAAACCTTTTTGATAGCATCCTTTGTACTCTTGATTTAAACGCTACATGAGCTCATTAAGTTGGTATACATGTGTAATACAATGTTCCTGTGAGGTGCCTCTTCATTGTGAATATAAGCATCTTCCTTATGGACATGGGAATGCTTTGTGCATGTGGCAGTTTGCAGACCATTTTGGAGTCATGCACTCAAGGTAAGAATTGGACTGCTGCCTTGTTCTCCTGGGATAGGGAAGCCCAACCCCCAGCTTCCATGTGGCTCAGTGCCCTGCTCAGGATGTGCACTTTGGTCATGCACCATGCTGTGGGTAGCAACCAAAACCTGAGCAGGCACCATCGCTCCTGTCCCTGTGCCTGCTTTCTAGGGGAAGAGAAGCTTTGAAAACAGAAAGGGTTACATGCAGATTTCCCAGTGTGAGTGACTGGGGAAGTAGAACATGGTGCAGCTCACTTTTGCACATCTATTTAAACATAACCAGAGTCTCTTCACCATCACCCCCTTTCTAAGGGAGTAGACTTGCCCCCCCAAGCAGTCTCTTCTTTGTCCCTCAAGTCACTTTTTAAGCACATATCCCCCTGCCTCCTGAGGATGCTTCCAATTTTAATCCAAAAGCTGTCTCCCTTTGACACAGATTTCTGTCTCCACACTTTTGTAATGGAAAATTATGAGCAGAAATAAATAATCATGAGCCTCTGGTACCAGAAAGAATTTGTCCCCTAAAGGAAGGAATCCTCAGCAATTTCAGTTGTCTGCATAATTAATTTTTTTTGTGTCCCTCATTTGGAGTCTCTGTCACACTTCGCAAATCCACACCAGGGCACTGCAGCTATTGCTTTAGGGTACAAGCCATTTATATTCTCCAAGTCCCATTTTGGAAGCCTCAGTCCCACTGAGTAGATATTATACATTCAAGGAATCTCACTGATACCAAAATGACTAACTGTGTGAGTGCAACTCACAGCATCAATAAGCTACGTGACCTACTCGGTGAATTGGTATTGCTTTGCAAATGCATTGCAAAGTGAGGTAGAGGCTGTGTATTACTTTGGAAAAGGAATGGCTTGCATTACCCTCACCCTTACCTCACAGCTGGTTGAGGGGGGGGGAAGGAGGAGTTGTTTTGGCTTGTTTTTTCCCAAAAGTTTTGATTGGTTCAAACAGAAAATATGTACCTGCTGGGGTAAACAAGGGTCTGAGTACAGGAAGCTGGATTGAGTAATTGTGAGACAAGTGAGTGCTGAGTAGATGTGATCTTCACATAGTTTGTTTCATTTCCTCCAGTTCAAATATGTATTATTGCCAATATTAATCTCAGTGGAAAACTCAGCACTAGACATGAAATACTAAGAATGCTATGAAAATGGTAGGCTTTGTGAATGTTTTTAAAAAGTCAGTCAAATTCAGAATCACATCTAAAAACATTTCTCAGCTTTTCCCCCTGCTTCCACAAGTGTCTGTAGTATCTTATTATTCACATGTTCACATTATGCCATTGCCTACTCTCTAACTGCAAATGCAGAATTCATAGACTGACTTTTTTTTTTTCATTACTTATATCCACTTCAGAAATAGCTCAGATTGAACTCTATTTTCTATGACACAAATTACTCTGGTTTTGAGTTCATAACTATAAAGTGTGTTATTTTTGCCATGACTGTCACATGATATCTCTCATCTTTTTCTAGACCCTCTGTTCTACAAAAGCGTGAATAAATTTGGGTTGTTTCGTTTTGACTTGACTTGACTTGTTTTGTATTTTTGCCTTCATTTTTTTTAAGTCAGAACATGCAATGTGAATTTTGGGCAGGGCAATAGGTGCTTTTATTGTGCTGCCTCTGAAACAAGCATTACTAACCTAGAAGCCTCCCTTGAATTTAGTTTTTGTTTCCCTAAAGCTGTTGCTATGCCATGTCTCCTTTTAGATTGACCTCCCTGAACACAGATGCTGTTTCTTATGCATTCTCCTCTACCAGAGCTTTGACTTATTTAAACAATGGAAGGAAAGCACTGCCTCTACCTTTTCTCCCTTGAGAGTAGACTCTGCTCCATAATTATGAATAATTTCCCTAAGATGGTGATGTGATTGGGTTAGCAACTAAAATATTTGAGGCAAGATATCTTGGGTTGATTTAAAAAAATATTAGTTCAATAGATTTTAAAGGTGTAGAAGCTGCTCTGATTATATGGGTCACATTCCTAAAAACAGTAGGCTAATTCCTATCTGAGTTAAACAGCATGTTTTTGAAGCCAAATCACTTTTGAATTAAAGATACATCCCTTGGTAAATCACTCCCATAATTAAATACCTTTGTTACTTAAAACTGTGAACCCTCCTCAAAATGTCACACTTTGGCTGGCAGTCCACGCACATACACAAGCTCTTGCTTCTTCCACAGGGTTCAATTCACTGGTGTCAGTACTCCCACCCTCTCTACGGGTGTTCAAAGGCTACTCTCAGCTCAGCTTTGAATCTTCTATTTCAGGCTAAATGGGCTGCTTCCACAAGACCCTTACAGCAGAGTATATATTGCATACTTGTAGTTGCAGATGTTTCTTCCTAAAATCCCTTTAGCTTCCTAAAATCCCTTTAGCTTCCTAAAATTACCTTTTCTAAAATCTGTCCAGTTTTCATAATCTCTAATTTTTTTGGTTTTGTTTTTGTTTTTGTTTTTGTTTTTGTTTTTAAGGCTGGCACTAGCATGGGGCACAGTATTCTGCAAATGATCCTGCTTCTGCTGCATGGGAAGGCAGGAGAGGAATACCTACTCCCCCCACTCCTGTATGACATCCTGCTGTTTACACCTCCTTGGCTCTCCTCCAGGCTCTCAGCTAGCACATCACAGTGGGAGCTCATGTTCAGTTTGCTAACCAATGAGACTGGCCACAAAAACTTAAAATGTAACTGCTTGTCGATAGAAGGTTTTAAGACTACTTTTCCTGCTTTCTGCCATGCTCCGACACACACACATATTTAAAAGACACAGAAAATAAAATGCTTCAACTGCAACTTGCTTCTGTAATATCCTTTGGGTATGACAGCTTGCTTTCTCCCCCCAGACCCCAGTGGGTGAGGCTTCCCAGTCCAGCCAAGGGCTGAGGAGAGATGAAGGCGGTGAAAGGACCCAGAACAGGAGGAACATAGCCCATTCCCCAGGAAGGCTCCAATGCTGTGCTTCTGCCATGCACATGTCCTTCTGTCAAGATGAAAAGCAGTGGCATGGCATGGCACTGTCAGACCTGAAGAACAGAGTGACTCAGCAGTGTAAAGTCATCCAAAACCCAAACAGCATGGTGTTCAACAGGCAGGTGTGAGAACTGGGCTTTGCCATTTTAAATCACCACAGTTTTTGTTGTCCAGAGTCAGAAACTCCCACCAAATGTTTCCCCAATTCATGAACAAGACTACCACTGCACCTTCAGTCCTCTTCAAAGTCTACATTGCCCAAAGTGCAAAACTCCTCCTTCTCTGTCCATCAGGTGCACACAACCCTTCAAAAATGTGATTGCAGGTTTGGAAACTGGTTGTTTTGGAAACACAAAGCGCTGGGCAGCAAACTCCTTAGCCTGGCCAAGTGCATCCAACCTACACAGGTGACTCTGCACTGGGAAGAAGCACCCAACCTTCCCTCCACAGCTGTCCCTTTGTGCTACATTCTTGGGCAGACTTAAGAGCTATACAAACACTTAGTACCTGCTCTTGTCACAATTTAGGTCCATACTTCAAAGACTCTGCTCTCCTCTAGCAGTCTCTCCTCTGACAGAGATGCTGCTCTCAGGCTCAAGTCTCTACTCTGCTGTCACTTTCTCCCACTCCTGTTTACTTTATTTTAGCTGAGCTAACGTTTTTATCCCATGTTACCTTCAAAGCTGATTGATTATTTATTCTTTGCTTCTCTCACTTTCTTTTCATCCACTTTCTTCACATCTCAATATGTCCTTGAGAATAAATATTTGCATCTTCAGTATGAGTTCCTAACTCCAGTACAAGTTATGAAAACAAGCAAATGGCTGTTGGTTCATGCCAAGTCAGCCACGCTGCACTGATTCAGTTTGCACACATTGTACAAGCTTTAAAAATCTCTTATTACATACATTATCAGCCATGGACTTTTTGACTGGCACACTCTAGAAGGCATGATATGGAAAGTTAACTTTCAGAGGAAGTTGAGAACAAATGGCAGTACAGTAGAATTTCAGATAAAACAGCCTTGGTTTCATTCCTCTCTTGGTATGACTTGACAGAATTTGATCTCTCTTTTGTGTGTATGTATTCATGTTTATAGTTTTGCATATTACCAATAAAAGAGATGTATTATTAAAAAAAAAAAAAAGTCAGGAAGAAGCAGGCAATTATTTTTGCTTCTAACAACTAAATATCAATCTGTGTGCCAGTTTGCCTTGTGAGTCAATATGGCCCTGACTCAGCAAAGTTCCAATCCACACACTTAACTGTAAGCTTGCAAATAGTCTCGTTGACTTTACTTCACCATATGCTCAAGTTTGACTGAATCAAGGCTTCTAACAGATGTACACAACCTTATTAAATACAAAACTGAGGAAAACAAGGTGCCTGGCTTCCTGAATAGTCTGAAAATCAGGCAGGAGCATTAAAAAGGTTACTTACATATTTGAGGTTTAGAGTGGAGATCAACCTAAAAAAACATTAACTTTTTTTTTCCAAGCCTGACCCTTTCCCTGCCTGACCCTGACATCTACATCTTAAATAAATGCAAACCCAAGTTCATACTATTCTGTCTTGGTGGTGCAAAAGCTGCATCAAAAGGTTTTGCAAAACCAAAACTAAAGTCAGCATAGCTTGGCTGCTGCAGTGTGTCTAATGCTGAAAAAAGGTGGTATAAATAAGATTGGCCTCTGCAACTTAGATGCCATTAATTCCATCACCTGCCGTTAGCATTCACCCATAGCCTGTCTCATATCACCCCACACTTTTTACAGTTATGTCTCTAGAGGTTTGATTTCAGTAGAGAACTCAAGGCATTCGCTTGTTGTTTCTTTAGTCACCCTTTGAATAAAAACATATGGGTCATCTTCAGCTGAAACCACAACCAGCTCTGTGTCGTAAAAGAAAATGTGAATGGATGGAAAATGACAGAAGAATAATGATCTTTAGTGAGCACAGCTTCTAAAAAGGCAGCTGAATTTTCTTGTTTTGTGGTTCTGGACCCTGATATGTTAAGGCCTAAAATACTAAAGCAAGCCTGTGAAATCAGAGCACCAAGTTTTGTACTGCTTCATACCTCTGTTCATCTCATCTGACCTGACACTGGTTGGGAAGCGAGCTCCAAGAGTAAAGGCCAGGGACCATTTCATCACTTAAACCTGGAACAATGGACTGTCTGACTGCAGCATTTTGAAAAATCTCTGATTTCACAATTAAAGTTCAAGGATGATCAAAGCAAAAATAATTACATCAATCAGCAGCTAATGGACACCTGTGAGTCTTCCAAATACAACTTTATAAAGATTAACTGTGTTGTATGGCAGAGGGTCACAACGTAACTATTGAAAATGTTTCCTGACAACTGGGAAAACAGCTAGACCTGGAAATTGCTCCGTACTCAGAACTTGGAGAGTAACCAGCATGGGAAGAGGCATGAGACAACCTGCAGAGCACCACCAGTGATCTCAGGAGAGAACCCTAGGGTACTTAGTTTTGTGCAATAGATTTGCTTAGTTTTGTGCAATAGATTGAGTTTCTCTTCAGCTTGGACAGCATCATTTGCAAGGCTTAGAAAAACAGCTCTTTGGATCTCTCCGATTCTGTCGACCAAGTGCATGATTTAGTTGCTCACATTTGGGTATCTGATAGAATTTTGAGATATCTCTCTTGTCACTGAGCAGATTTGCAAGGTGTAATAAATTGTGTGATACACCTGGTACTCACAGAGAATTATCCTGGATACTCTATGGCATCTCAGAATGCACTAATCAATCACCTACACCTAGGCAACTACCATTCTCCTAGACCTCCACCGACTATAGCAGGAGCCTGTACTCACAGTTCACAAGCAGAGACACATACAGACACTAGGATCTGAGTTTCTTTATTATTGAGCTGAATCCCATTCCTGCTGACCCAGTAACCTTCATCGTGCCCAAAACACACACAGAGTAAAAGGGCTAAAAGCTAAATGCTCACTGACTTTTTCTCACTTTCAAAAGGGCTCTTCAGAGTTAGCATACTAATTAAATTGCTTGTAGCTCCTTTCACTTACTTTTTTTTTTTCCTCTGTCCTCCTGTTCCTGTGCTCCATCAGTTATTTCAACTTCCTTCCTTCTTCCTTTTCCACTTCTTTTATCCATTGCTCTCTGTCCACAGAACGGTCATCCTCCTTCAGTCCCTGTGTGCTGAATTCTGTCACAGTGTTTAGAAACTAGCAAGGCTGCTTAGCAATGCAGCCAATCAAGGACTGGAGAGAACACCTACCACAGTTCTGAGGTCCTTGTTTAGCCAGCTGGGTGGCACGTCTGACATTGCCCCAGTTGAGGAACACCTTTGATCTTAGTCCAGGTTAAGCACTGATCAAATGCTCTTGTATGAAACAAGGTGCCACACAAGAGAAAAAAAGTAGCAGCCAAGGTTTTGAAGAATTATGGGATTCAGATATCCCCACTCTTAGCATTTCCTCTCAGTCAACTCTAGGCAATTCCTGGTCTTGGTGGCAGCTGGTTTTGGTGTCATTTGGAGACACTGAACTTGGATATTTTCGAATGTCATGACATCGTGTTGCGAAGGCATTTGAGCAATCTCTGAGACAGGTAGGAAGCATGCATCACTGTAGCTCTCATCTGGGGTTACTAGGCCTGCTGAGAAAAAAATACACAGGAGCACTGAAATACGTGTGTAAGAAATTATATGCAAGTGCTGAATAACTGATTCAGTTCTTTCAGGTGTTTCTGCCTTCAATGAATATAAAGCTGCTTAAGACAATGTCTAGATTAAAAATCTGGACATTTCCAGGTACTTAGGTACGTTCTCAGCAGTGTCCCAGCTCCTGAAAGGTCAAGATCCCTTAGTGCATCTCAGTTTCCACAGAAAGGAAATTAATATCTATGCATTAGATTGGAAATACACAGTCCAGACAGCAGCGAGCCAGGATGATGGGTGCAGTAATCCAGATTCAGACTGTCTCCTAAACCTTTGGATTTTTAATCCCTGAGATCAAAAGCTCCCACAGGCAGAGGCTGCACTGCTTTGTGTGCACAGTGCAGAGCAAGCTGTCAGTGCTGCGTAAATAATACATAACAAGCTTTATAACCAGGACTTAAAGTGTCTATCAGTTCTCTCACGGCAGCTGCTTATTTGCTTACTGTGGGAACTGAGTGACATTTGAATGAGTGCATCCAGGCAGCGAGGCGGTCTGAGGAGCTCTGCCATCCTTCCTGGCTGCTCCTGGCTCTAGCACTCAATCCACGACAAATGGGTGACATTTGGTTCCAGCCTCAGGCAAATCACAACAGAGGCATAGATTTGGCTCTTCAGAGGGATTTCTAGGGGCATAGGAGAAGCCGTTTTTCTTGGGTTTTAATAGCTCTGAATACACCAAAAGCACTGCTGCACCATTGTCCTTGAGGCAGCAGCGTGCCTTTGCTACATTTGTCTGGCATTTGGAGGGGAGAAGTTTTCCTGAACCTGAATCCTGGAACACCTCTCTGAAACTGCAGAGTTATAAAAATAAAATAATGCTTTCAAATAGGGGCAATATGCGCATTTTAAACCATTTCTCATTTGTGATTTGCACTGATAATACACATATTTTCATTTAAAATGGAGAAAATAGACAAGGTGAAGTAGTTCACTCAGTTTTTCTTTTTTTTAAAGTTAAAAATAAAGCATTTTTCATAGGCCTGAAAGGAACTTCCTCACCAACAAATCCAGTTTTCTGCAGCATCTTTCAATCATGTCACTCTATCCCTTTCTTCAGCTGTTTGTGTTCTATCTTGAATTTACTCAGGCATCTCGCAGTCTCTGTTCCTACAGGGAAGCAGCTCCAGACCTGGGAAAGCAGCTCCAGACCCTCATTCTTCCTCTGTTTAAAAACCCATTAATTTGAAGATGATATATAGATGATATATGACCAGCCTGTTTGTGTTTCTTAGTTCTGCCCTCTACCTTGTCTTCTGCTTTACAGAATCCTGCTTCCCTGAGGTACTTGAAGGCAGCAATCAGTCTCGGTTTCACCTAGCTCAACAAGCTGAGGTCTAGTTTGTTTTTATCTCATCTTCAGCCAAATAACTTCCAAACAAAAAAATGTACAAGCAACTGTACTCCATGACCCTTGGGAATTTGTACTTGGGAAAGTAAGCCATCTCTCTAGAAAAAGACCATGTCACAGGATGACATTTTCACTTGCTTCTCTATGGGAGGGGGTGTCAATCACCTGAAAACATCATGAAAATGAGTGTTTGCAAGAATGCACAAGAGCCAGGGTGCAGATCCATGCCATATATTCCTCACTACTTTTCCTCTGTGGCTCTATTCTCATTTTCACTCTTTCAGCTGATTATGTATCTGAAAGTGTCCCCTGATTTTGGCTCCATACATCAGTCAATATTCCCATAGAGAATCTCATAATTTACACCAAGCCAGGTTTCTCTGTCTGAAACCCCAACTGTCCCTCCTGGTATAAAGGTTTATGTGATGCCTGTCTTTTGCACAGGGCTGTGAAATGGGCAACATTTTCCTTTCCTTCTCTACATCTGCACAAAAATCACTGGAAGCCTTTGTAGATGTAATATGTAAATAGACTAGCACAGAGCTGTAAAATCAACTCTTCTGCTGCAGATTTAACCTTCTATTTTTCAACATATACAGAGAATATATCTCTGGATTTAATTTTCATCATGAGAACATGACAGCCAATGCTTTCTTCTCTAAGAATAATACATTTATGACTTATTTTAGAATGCTCTTTTTTAATGGTTTGTCACAGCTATGATCAAATCATAGGAGGTTGTTAAAAATACATGTCACTCCAGACACTTCAACCTACACCATGTTTTCAACAATTCATGTTCTGGGTGGAAAGTTACCTTTACCATGCTCAATATTATATGCCATATCTGAATAAATTTATTTTATATTCTTACCTTGCAGTCTTTAAGTTTGTGTTTAACTTCTCTTGCAATCAAACCTTTCTCTTCTCTTGCGATTAAATCTTTCTTTTTCTTGGGCTGGCTTTTGATTGGTCTTTTTTTTTCTTCTCCAAGCATGTACAGCACAACTGCTAGTGAGAAAAAAAAAAAGGTCCACTTACCCATAGGTGATAAAAATTCACAGTAAAGCCACAGATGTAGCAGAGTGAGAATTACTGTAGCAGCAGGAACAGAAGATAAAAGAGGATTACATATGATGAAATGTAGTAATTGACTAGAAGTCACTGAAAAATACCAGATGGATGTCACTATTCCACACAGCTCTAATTTGCCTGTAGACTTTATTGAGCTTCACTTGAGCTTTGCTTTTAGTATTTTCCTGAGTGTAATTGGGGTTTATTGATACGCTATTATGGGCCAGTTTATATGTGACCATAAAAAAAGTACAGTTTGAGGCCCCAGTATAACCAGGTACACAGCACTATTCTGCTTAGCTAAAGACAGTCACATTAATGACTGCAATAAGATAAATTCCTGTTTTCTCCCTCAGACTTTTGCATAGAGTATGAACAGTAAATGCTTCACACTGCATTTAAATTGCAGAAGCATTTTCAGTGAGGGATTGCTGCATAAAAAGATCCGGCATGTAATTTCAGATACTGCCAAAAGAAGCTTATATGGGATTTTGATTCTGGTTTTGTGTATAAAGAACACAAATCTACATACTATAATGACTTGCCAGAGCCAGTTTGGAGCTCTGCTTAGTTATCAAGAATTTATTTTTCTATTTATTTTAGCTCTAAGGGTAGGGGAGAAAAGAAATACTTAAATTTTGCTCTTTTTTATCTCCTTCCACCTGGCAGGGGTTGAAACAAAAGGAAGTGAGGGACAGCTAGCTCTGTCTCTTCTGATTGAGTGGGATAGTCCTGCTCCTTTCCTGGTTTGGCTGGAGAAATTGTGCCTCAGTGGCCAGGAATTTTCTATTAATTGGTACCTAACTCAAATCTTTCTGCCTTCCTGGCAAAGGATCAGAACATCACATATGGGAAGGAAATATGCCTCACCTGAGTGACCCACTGTGCATGGGTTTTCACACGGGACTGAAGTATAGTGTTTTGGGTAGATGAAACCAACACTCAAATCTGCACCTGCCCTTCTGCAACCCTTCACTTCAGGCTGGGGTGCACCATTTTGCCTTATCTCTCCCTTAAACTATTTGAACAAACACCTAAACAAGGAATTTGCACAGGTCTTTTGCAGGGAGGCTACTAAGCCAGACAGGAAGTAGAAGAGACCCCCAACATTGCACCTCTGAAATACCAAAATATGGGGAGATCCCAGGCTCTGGTCACTGGCTGAGCCAGGAGCTAAGTCCAAGATCAGGTCAGAGGAAAAGCAGCTCCTGCAAACATACAGGGCAGGGCAGGCAGCTTCAGGCATCTGCTGGCCACGGCCTGAGGAGTAGCACTGCAGCATCAGCAGGCCTGTCTCCTGCTGCCCATAATTACTTCCTCTAAATCACCAAATCAGCATCACTTGTTAGCTCTCCCTTCCGGATGTAGAGGCTTGCACGTGTGCTCTGCCTCCACACAGCTTCCCTAAAAATGAGCAAAAGGGAGCTACTTCCCACCCTCTGGTAACCTGCTTTGAATACTTCTTAAAGCATTCATTTAAACGATGGTTTGACTGTAAGGCATTACATTGGCCATTTTACTCACACAGGAAAGAAAACACAATTGTTGCAGTTTAATTCTTATGTATTGATTTCCTTTTATCCTTGTAAAAACTCTTCCTCTGTTTGAACCCTGGAAGACAAGGAGGGAACACCAAGCAGTGTAGCTCTGCTCTACTGTGTGTGCTGCATGTTCAAAATCCCACAGGCCCTTCTTTCCCTTCCCCCCTGCCAGGGCACCTGCATTTCTGACTACTACCACTCTGTTTTCGATTTGTCTTCATCTTTTCTACACCCAGTCAGCAGGATGACCTTGATATACATCCAAGCCTTTGTTGATGTTTGATTAGACTACCAAGACATAATCCTAAACACCCACCACGTCACTGACCAAATGAAGGTGCACCGTAGCTATGGCCACTGACATTGAGTCACTAATTAAAATTTTGCATTTATTCTACACTAGAATATGTGCCCTGTGTGATGTGTTTTATTCAACCTTCAGCTAAAAAAGCCTTTTTGGTTTTTTTCCTTTTAAAACATCTTTTATTAGTGTTAGATTACAGTCAGTAAGTGTATGGTAATTCAGTACTTACTCATTTATAGGAATTAAATAGTGGGAGGCTGTTACACATGCTTGCCCTTAAACCTATTTGAATTAATTGTATTTATATAATATAAAATAATGATACCATACTAGGATGCATGTAATTTTCATTTATGCAAATAGGTTCTTAATAGGAAAAAATGTGTTGTTCTAGCTGTGACATTGTCCAGACTGTGTGTGTTGCCACTGGATGTTCTTGGTGTATGAACGTATCTTAGTATAGGGACTTTGTTTCCAGTACAGATAGTTTTGTTGAGATCAGAAATGCCATTATATAAAATGATAAAAAGGAGTTTGCAAGTCCATATTTTAAAATAGCCATTTTCTAAAAATTTGTAGCAAATAAAAAAAAAAATTGCTGAAAAAAACATAATTTTAAAAGTTCAGTTGATTGAAATGAAAAATACTATTTCTGTTTGAAGGCCTTACCCCATTTCTAGAGAAAGAATCCAAGACAATTTCCAAAACAAATTTATTTGGTATACATAACGCCAAATATTTCTCTTAACAAATAAAGAAAACAAGCATTTGTATTATTCAGATTTTATTCTGTGATATGTTTCTTAAGAAAATTTCTTGGTTACTGTGAAGTAATCTTGAAAAATAGTTTGATAGAGTAGAATATACACCATAGCTTTAGAGAGGAAACCATACAGGAAAATTGTAGAATAAATCATCTTTGCTCTCTACAATTTTTACATTCAACAAAGTAGGTATCTCTTCTTAGATACACACAACTATTTTCTTATTGTTTCTCTAACTTCAGTTTGATGTTCAAGAGGACACATATTGTCTGCATATTTGAAAAAGCATCATTAGCATTGCTGGTGGTAAATTAAACGCTGTCACAGGAACACATAACAAATAGATAAAATGCATAGTTCAACACTTGAAGATGAAGCTGTAAACACCAGCAAAGCTGTCACCTTGACATTTGCTTGCATTCATCTGGAAGCCAATTTAAATATCTTTGACTGTTGACTTCAATATATTGCCACTGCCTTTCTCTAGAAGGATGCATACAAAAAATTTCTAGTAAGAGAGCAGAGAAAAAAAGGTTCAACTAATTTGCAGCCCCACTGCAAATACGAAATTCTGCTCTGCAGAAACCCACATAAAGAAGTAATTATAAGAAGCTGAGCGTAATAGCAACTCTTTGAAAGAGACAAAGGGCTGGACTGGAGCAACGTCAATATGTCAGATGTTTATTGTTTCATTACAGGACTTGGGAAATAAAAGTATCTGTAGTCACTTTTCTTGATGCTCCCATATGGACGAGCTCCTATGTACTCATGCACAGCTCCACACTTGGTGATAAACCGCAGAACAGGGTTTTGGCACCAGCATTAATTATTCTGCAATGACAGCCCAGCCACACCAGGCAGTTGCTCATTAGCATGCTGCCCTACTGCCAAGGGAGGGATTAGATAAAAACAGACACAGGAGAGGAGATAAAAGGAGGTGAATGGGGGGAAAGGCCTTTTAACTCTCTGTCTCTCTTCCCTCTGAGATCTCCCTCCCAAGCTACTTTGAGTCAAGTGGCTGACATACAAGTTGCAGTGCTGGTAGAGATGCAGTACACACATCTCAAGTGTAGCTATTTGGTACTTTTCACTTTGTCTTTGCCTTTCACAAGAGTGATGAGAAGACAGATTATTTCAAGCACCTCCACAGTTACGGCAAAGTGAATGTACCTTGTTGCTAATAATAGAAATAATTGTTTTTCCAAGTTCTGTATTTTATTTGGAGACAATTCTATCAATTTTAATAACATCACATGTTCAGAAAACAATATAATTACCTATTTCTTGGCTCAAGTAAAATGAGCAAAATTGTTCTCTCATGGATCAAACGGAAGTCAGTGAAAAGACAGCTGATTACGATGCGCACATGGTAACATCTAATCTAATATTCCACTTTATGAGGGAGAGAAGGATCAGACATGAAGTTTATATCATAATCATATCAAATAAACACATTCCTACAGTCTTGTCTGCAGCACTGCAGTGGAATTGGGATGACAGATCCAGTATTTATGAAGTCTGACAGAGGAGCACAGCTCAAGGGGGTTTGATATATGCTGGCACAAATATGTCCTTTTTATTTTATTTTGCTGCTTGGATCAGACAGAAATTTATCACTCTGATTAGTACGTATTTATGTCAGCAAATTCATAATGCTATAAAACATTTCTTTTCCAGCATTTCTATTTTCACAGCTTTGGAGATTTTTAGGGAAACGGGGAAAGCCAGAAGAATATTGTATTTCATAGCAGACAATTTTCAACAAGAATGTTAGACAAAACCAACCTGCAAGCTCATAACCACCATTTAAGCAGGTTTGTAGCTCATTTAGGACAGCTAAGAGACCTTTCTTTTGATCTGTAATCATAAATAGCTCATTACATAGTAACATGATTTTACCTCTATGCTTCAATGTGGGGATAATAGAGGAGCTGCTTCTTTTTGTAACTCTCCCTAAGCAATTTTGGGTCTCTATGTAGAAAGATAGCTTCAGAGCACTCATTGCTCACAGAAATGTCCGGTCCCCATCCTAAACACAATCAAATTTTCTAGTAAGTGTCAGCAGAATGGTGCTGCTTGGGAGATATTTACGGTGATGTCGTCTAAAGGGTTTCGTTCTCTGATGTATGGTGTCATAAGCAACCTATCTGCAAAATACATTATTAGAGCATCAATCCTTATTATGTACAGCAGATGTAGGAGTAATGGAATAGTGACACTTTCTAGTTCAGGACATACCATTCTCTCACATTTTTATATCAACAGTTAACCATGCAGAGGCACCTTATTTTTGCTCACTGAATTTTGGCCTGCCTCATATTTCAGCGCTGATCAGATAGGTTAGGGACCTGGAGGTCCTGGTTGATGGCAAATTGAACATAAGTCAGCAGTGCCCTGGCAGTCAGGAGGGCCAACCCTGTCCTGGGGGGCATCAGGCGCAGCATCGCCAGCCGGGCAAGGGAGGGGATTGTCCCACTCTGCTCTGCACTGGGGCGGCCTCACCTTGAATATTGTGCACAGTTTTGGGTGCCACAGTATCAGAAAGATACTAAACTATTAGAGAGCATCTAAAGAAGGGCAACAAAGATGGTGAAGGGCCTTGAGGGGAAGCCGTATGAGGAGCACCTGAGGTCACTTCATCTGTTCAGCCTGAAGGAAACTGAGGGGAGACCTCATTGCAGTCTACAACTTGTTTGTGAGGGAAAGAGGAGGGGCAGACACTGATCCTCTGTAGTGACCAGTGACAGAACACAAGGAAATGGCCTGAAGTTGTGTCAGGGGAGGTTTGGGTTAGGTATTAGAAAAAGTTCCTCACCCAGAGTGTGGCTGGGCACTGGAATGGGCTCAAGGAAGCATTTGGACAATGGTCTCAGGCACATGGTGTGACTCTTGGAGTGTCCTGTGCAGGGTCAGAAGTTGAACTCAGTGATCCTTATGGGTCCCTTCCAACTCTGCTTATTTTGTGATTCTGTGATTCTGTGATACTTCTGCTGTGAAACCTTTCACTTGGCCCGCAATTTGATTAACAGCTTCAAAGACTAGAGATGAACTGATGAACAGACACACATTTTCTAATGTTGGTTGCAAAGTGGCCTTTCACTCATGCATAAGTGATTCTATGAGCATCCGACGTGACAAAGCCTCACTTTCTTGCCTTTTGTGTCCTCTGATATTATTTGTGTTTGCCAAATTACACAAGTACTTTCCATTAACACCACAAATACATGCAATGTCTTCCCACAGAATACATTGGCAGTGATCCATGGACTGGCACATTCAGCAATGCCAAGAAGCCAGAGGGATCAGACCAAAGCCAGGGGTGAATTTGCAAAAGTTCATACTCCCATTTCTCATCTACCCAAATGCCTGTTTCTATAAAACTGGTAAAAACATAATTACTTTTGAGACCTCTGCCTCTCTGTCAAAACTGGCTGAAAACAGCTACTGAAATCAAGAGTTATTAAGAGTGAGGAGAGAAACCCACGGACAGAGGAAGGGATCATTCCAGACTTGTTTCCATGGGAAATCAAGACACAAGTGTTCAGGAAAAAAGTGTAGTTTAACACAGTCTACAAGCCTAAGTGAGAAGAGCTGGGAATGAGCCAGCCTCACTCCAACGGGGAGAGCTGTCAAGGCTGCTAAGAAAAGGACGGCATAGGGGAGAATGGCATAGGGTCAGCCAGGAGAAGGAGAACTGCTGGAGTTCCCAAAACAGGATCAGGTATTTGTAGATGAACTCTGCTATGCTGTCCAGACTAATAAAACTCTTCACAGCAGTTGTTGGCAAAGCAGAGAGGGACACCAAAACCTTCTGGCTCAGCTCAGCTGCCAGCAGCAGAAGCCCTGGAAATCAGCCATTCTCACTAACATGCTCTCCATCCCAAAAAGGGAATAGGAAAGGGTTCCTGTGCCACCCCCCTCTTGCTCGGCCATTTCCAAGCACTTGGTTGCCTTATGATTGATGTTCAAAATTACTTTTCCCTGTGTAGCTTTGCAGATACTCATCACAGGGCCCAGACAGATTCCTCCTCACAGGCAGGGTTTCTCTTCATGGACATTTTTAACTTCCAAGAAACCCTAAGCTCTAAACAAAGCTTTTCCCTCTCTTAGAGGTCTTAACTGATATCTCTCCTGGGGGGTGCCTCAGCTATCCAGTGAGACGAGAAATTATGCTAAAGCTTTCTTTTAGAGAAAACTCAGGAACTTTATTATTTTTGAGACTTCCAGGCTTCACACTGAGTTGAGTTCAGTCACAGACAGTTCACATAGACCTAGCTTTTTTGGAAAGTAATGCTAGAAATGTAGAGACTCACTCTTATGTAGGTAGTTTTATAATTCTCCTGATGATTCCTACTAAAAGATCAAATTTTCTATCTGATTTCAGACTAAGTCTGTATATCTCAGAATGCATAATCTGCTTGAGTTTATATTTATAATGTTTTGATTTTTAATTTGATATTTTAAGGAAAGATTTTGCAAGGAAAGAAAAAAACTAATTCCATGCCTGATTTTTAAAAGTTAATAACACCTACATTAACAAAGAGAGTGGGATATTTTTGAAGATTGATTCAAGTTTGAATCTGCTGTTTTTCTGCTAATTAAAGCCATTAATCCAGAAAGATTATTATGGACAGTAAATCTTTTCCATGTGAAATATGTTTCCTTGATAATGAATTGCCCTTTACCTGAAAATCTATCCTGTGCTGTTTAGTTTTTCAGTTTGGCACAGCAGCCTGGATACTATATCCAATTTTTCTAGTTAGTTGCCTATACAGAATGAAATTTTACCCCAGTCTTTTAGAATTGCCTCTGTCAACTTTGGCCCTTCTGTCTTGATTTGAGCCTTTGACGAGGATGTGCACTGCTCTCTGCGTTCATTACCCAGTGAGGCGGATTGCAGTCAAGATAAGTCCTGACTGAAGCTGCATTTTTGAATCACATGTCACAGCACCAGTGAGGACTAAAGCAGGGGAATGTAGTGCAGCCTGCCTGCAGCTTGTCAGTGTTTACACGTTCATTGTACTGATGGTACAACTTTGTGGCTGTCTGCTGTTGAATATCCTTTCATCTTCATCTCTCCTGCCTAGTGGCGTGTACTAAGAGACTTAATCAGCTCCGTCCAGATGGATGCTAATGAAGGAGACATTATACAAAACACTGTTATAAATTCTTATTCACATGTCATTTTCTTTTGTCTCACTCTATTTTTAGAGCTGATTTCTGGAGGTGCAATTACATTCCCGATATTTATCAAGCAGGCAGCATACGAAGGTGCTATTTCATGACCACCCACACCAATTCTTATCTGCCAACAGCTAATGAACAAGTCCTAGACATAATTTTTCATCTGTCCCATAATAATATTGACCTTGTGTGACATTTAAATAACAAACAATACCAAAAAGATGTTATGTTTCTAGATATGTAATAAAGATGTCTTCTTATCTACATACTAGGGCAGACATTTTTACATGAGATTATTTGCACTCACACATGTGCAGCAGCAGCACATAAATATTCAGGACAGCAACTGGAAAATATCTCAAGTTCCTATTTCAGGAGACATTAGGAAGGAACAAGTGGTTCTGTGAGATGCTAATACAGTCTGATTACTGTCAGACTTGAATATTGTAGCTGACTGACTTTGGTCCCTAAGAAGCTGCAAGTAGCAGTGAAGCTATTCTCAAAATTGGTACACTTATAGTTCATCTCTCCTGTTTAATTTTTATGGTGTCAGTAAAGGACAATGTCACACCGTCACGGCCTTAAGAGGACTTCTCTAGTCAGCATCCACCCTCACAAGGTTCAAAGAAATGCAATGACCTTTAGAATGTTTATCCTTTTGCAAAACAACTGAAGCTGTCAATGATGCCCAGAGATCATTTACAGAGAAAACAGGCAGCCGGCTGGGCTCACACATGAACATTTGACAGCCTTGCAAAAAACTGTGAACATCAGGCAAAGTGCGACTGGTGAATTCAGGCCACACTGTACATACTTCCTAACAGCACGCTTGTGCTTCTGTACTAAATACAACTGTTTAAACTTTGGGTTTGCTTTTGATTCAAAAGATGACATTTCATACAAAAGAACACTTCTTCTTCTCATGCTGGGATTCCTTTTCACTGCTGACTTAGAAGATATACCTCCTGAGAAAGGCAAAAACTTGTGTTTTGTGATGCTCTAACTGCTGGGATCAGGAGGAAAGGAAGGAAGAGGGCTGAGCCCAATGACTGCTGTGCTCCTGTAACTGTAAGAAAAAAAGACAGGCTTGGTTTTGAGAAAAGTTACCTTTGATGTTTTGAAGAAAGAGAAATGGGAGTACATGCAATTCTGGTAGCAAAGTCTTGAGTTAAGATTACCTGATTTTTTTTGCCCCCCTTCTTTGGTTGCTTAAAACTTTGCCAGACTCAAACTTCTTGGGCTGGCCTTTTTGCTAGCCAGTACCTGCTTCTGTTGACAGACCACCATGCCACAGGCAGTGCCCTTTGCACCCATCTGTCTCAAGAGCCAGGTGGACAGAAAGGGTGACACCACCTTAATTTCTTACTTTAAGCAATCCGTGATAGTGTGTAGTGCCCCATAGATTGGAAAAGAGCTTGGTGTTATCAGAAAAACAATCTCATCGGGATCAAAGTGACATTTTTGCTTTCTGAAATTTACCCGGTATTTGGCCATGTAATGAGTGGAGAAATCTTGTCTTGCCCTGATTGTTCTCTCCAAAAAGGTTTATGCTCCCCTTAACCAGCAAGGCCTTCCTTTCTAATTTTGGGGTTACTATTTGATAGCTGCTGGCCCCATTGATTTATTATTTTTATTTTCTCCCAACACTTGTGCTCCATTGGGGGCTGAACACAGGCAGACAGTGGCCAAATCCCCTCCCTGGAAGAGCTGCCAGACTGGGAAGCACAAGAAGGCAACCAGACTAACTGATTTCAGGACAGGGAATGGCTCTCTTGCAACCTATAAATTATTCACGAGCACTCTTTGTAAATTATTAAGTTCCTAGTTCTTAGATTTAGTTCTTTGAGTTTACAGGATTCATTTTCAGATGCTCACATCTGTAGCTGGCTGCTGTTCATCTCACTCAGAGGATGGCAGCTCAGCTCTTCAGAGTTAAGCGTCCTAGTTTTGCATTCATTATAATTTTCTTTTGGCTTCTCTGCTCTTTTAAAAGAAAACAACCAAAGGCAGTCAAGGGAAAGGGAGGGCAAAATACCTACATCACCACTTAACCACACCTCAGAACACTCAGATTGCTCCATTCCACAAAGGTCTGCTCAAACCTCTACTGCTAAATACCAATGATTTCAGTATCTCAAGTGCAAATAAAAAGCAAATTTGGCTCTTTTCAGGACAGCCCTGTGCTGGGATATTCAGAATACACCATCCAAGCTTGGTGTCTGCAGGCTCAAGGCCAGAGACACCACTATATTCCCACAGGTACCAGGTAAAGTAAGTACAGACATGTTCATGTCCCTTATCCTCTTTCTCTAAACATAGATGTTAACCAAGAAACAGCAAAATTTTAGTGTGCTGACTATCCACACTGCTTAGTCAGTTTTGCAATTCACCTGAAAGGTCACTGAGGATTATTGTCCCATTGGAAGACACCAAGAGATTCATACCAGCACTTAAAATGTGGCTGTCATAAGCCACATCATATTTCATTGAAATGACATTTTAGAGTGTCTTACTGCTGGTAAGGGAAGGGCAACAATGTCATCCTTCACAGCAATGTTGTGAAGGAGAGATTATCCGCTGTCAGTCCCACATATCTCAAGTCTCCTTTTGAAGCATCCAATGCTGACAACAGAGAAAGTCACCACAGTGAGTTAGGTGGATTTCAAGTTTGACCTGGCTTGGCATTTCTTGTCCCCTTGCTTTCCCAGAGGTACTGAATATCCACAGCCCCCATGCAGGTACCTAGAATTTTGTCAAACTGGTCTTGGGGCACATGAAATGCAACACTTAAGCAGGGGAAGGTCTTCGTCTAGATGTATCATGAATGAGATCCTGAAACCCAGCAAACTGCTGCCTCAGGCTTGGTAATGTTGCCTTTGTTTTCAGAATCAGCTAGCATTTCTTCCTCTCACACTTGTTTGATGGGCTCTTTGCTTCTCCTATTCTAATTCTCTGTTGGATACTGGCTTTTCTTGGCATATTTATGTTCTCAGCCTTCTCTCTGTATGAATTTACTCCCTGTGTACCTGAAACCTGTTCCTTGATTTAGGCTTACCTCTCTCTACTTCTTGATGTGCATACTTTCCTTGGTGTCTGGCTTTGCCTTCTTATAGCTCTTCTGCCCAATGTTTGCTTCATTGCCTGTCCTTCATATTCCTTTCACACATGACATACGGTTCAATTTACTTTATAAACTGTGATTAGAGAGGTTTGGAAAACTGCTGTGACAAGTTATTAATTCAGCCCCAGAGCTTCCAAACTGAAACTTGGGTTATAACACTGTGTTACCTTTCTGATCTTTTCAGTGCATTGATGTCACAAACAAGTTTTTCCCCATTTGCTTCAGACTCCTGAAAAACCCACACCTCTACCCACAGTTAGAAGCTGGATCCCTGTAGCTGTGTCTCACCTAAGAGAGACGGGAAGAGTTCATGCCTAAGTGACTTCAGCAATGCTGACTTTGATCCCAAAGAAGCTGAGAAGCAATACGAAGCATATGCTAATATTTTGGACCCATTGGAATTCCTTATTTCTGAGAATTCCTTCTCTGCCATTTCTAAATATTTTTTGCAAGTTTCTGCTCCTGCCCACCCTGGGGATAGAAATCTTCATTCTGGAACACTAGAAATATTTTCCCTGTACCAGCAAAGGACCTGAATTTGCCTGTGACACTTCCTCAGCAGATCCCAGCTGTGCTGAATGCAGAGCTTGCCCTCCCTTGCTCATAGTCCGTGGGTTGTTACTCTTTGATGGAGGAAGCAGTGCTGATCAGGTAGCCAGCTGCACCAATCTGCTCCCTGTGAAAAGAGGAGCTGAGCTAGCAAAGACCTAGCGGTTAATTTTCTTAAGCAGTCTGGTTTAATTTATCTAGGATAAATTAGGGACCAACAACACAAGGAGTGCAGTGGGTGCAAGAACCCTCTGCCGGGCAGACGGGTGGTAACAAGTAGCTCTTCACCATCTGGGAATGACAAACCCTCCAGTAACTTCGCTGAAACAAGATGTGTGCCTCCAGCCTCCGCAGTGCCACACCAGGCAGAGGTAAATCTTTGGAGCAAATCCACTGTTTCTCCTTATTTCGAGTCTTAAAAAGCAGCACCCTGCTAACAAGTGCTAGGCACTGGCACAGGCTTGCAAGGAGGCTGCAGTTCTGCCACGTTTCCAGTAAACTGAGTCAATTAGCTGTTCCTCCCCAGGGCTGCTAGGAGGATTTCTGATCTGTTTGTACAAGAGTAAACAGTCTGAAAACCAGAAAACAACATTGTCATGATGGTCAAAAGCTGGTATCAACAAACTGATTGGCCCCAAGTAAACAAAGCCTTTTTAGGGCCTAATTAAATTTTATTTATCTTCTGTTGATTCTCATTTATTTTCCTCAGCCTTCCAGTTCTCAGATGTTGATTGACAAAGGCAGAAGCACAAAAAAAAAAAAAAAAACAAAACTCAAAACCCACATTCATTACATTTTCATATTTTCAGTCTCAGAAAGTAGCAGAAAACAGGGAGGAGGTTCTTCTGAAAATGCCTCATTTCAGGTTTTCACATACAGGCATTTCAGGTATGAATTAATGCCCTGTTGGACTATAATCTGAAATAAGCACTTCTTGTTATATACATTGTCAGAAGAGATGAGGAATAATCAGAAGCCCAGTGATTAGAGCAGGAAAATGCATGGATTATTAAACCATCTCATATCCACTCATTCATGTTTGTGTCATGATCTCATTTTGCAAAATTCTCAGCTCTATCAGGTTCTATTGAAGTTGTTAAGCAGTGTAGTGACTGCATTGAAGAGTGGAGCCGTTAGCTCTTCCTGCTTCTGACTCTGAGTTGTTTATTTGGCACAGGAGTCTTTCACAGAGCTGAGAATCGATCTCACTCAGATTCTGAACTTCACTTTGTTCAGACACAGACCAGAGAGACAAATGAATCTACAGGAGAAACTTAAACTGAATTAGTTTTATTTTCTTCCACACTGCACAGTTCATCGAAATTGTTCATTTCCACCTTCAGGCTACACAGAAAGTCATTGCCAGGCAGGCAGCTGCAGAAGCTGTGTGCTTGCTAAGTGGAAAGCACCCAGGGAATATGTTCTCAGCCCTCCTGAGACATCCTCCCCCTTGTGATAGATAACCAGTTGTATGCCCAAAATAAGAGTATAAATTAATTTACTGGTCTTAAGCCAGACTCTGCATCTCCAGAGTTATCAGACAGGAGAACCAGGGTTCATTGTGCAATAGAGGGTATGCCAGAGAACGGTTCATCTGCAAGACAGTGTGAGAAGGTAAAAACAGAGTAGAAGAGAGTAAATATGCACAGGGGTCGAGGTAATCCTGCTAACTTTGCAGTAGTTCTGGCTCAAGACTCATTTTGTGAGGCAAAAATGGTAAGAAGTAGACAGCCAAAAGCCCAGTCCCTCCACCCTTTCACATAACTGCTCCCTGCCTCCCTTCCTCAGCAGAAATGACAGGGAAGAGGTTTGGTTACACCTGGTATGACCACTATGTTTTCTTCAATTTACAGCCATTTGACGCAACTGCCAGAGCTAAAAGAAATATCAGCCACCAAGTTCTTGTAGAGTTCCTTGAAGTGACCAAAAAACCCCTCAACTTTACTTCAATAAGTTTAAAATAAGTTTATGAATTGTCACAGCTTCGAGGATCATGCCTCTCTGCTGCCTGTTGCTGTCAGAACACGCAGGCAGGCTTAGGATACAGCGTTGCCTTGTCTCATAATCGAGGACTTTTGGTACGTGCCTGAAGAATTATTTGTGGATTGCATATGGTCACTGTAAATCAGACTAGGAGGGAGCATCAGTGCTACGAGGAGAGAGAGACAGCATGAGAGACCTTGTGTGGGTCTCTCAGAAGGGTTTGGGGTGGAGAGTTCCACCACTGCCTCTGTAGGCTGGAAATGTGAAATCTCTGCAAGACAGCCTTTCCCAGGTTTTTTATTTTGGCTTCTAGTAACAGGAAAAGTTACGCTAAAGAGAGAAATATTGAAAGAATATTTGATTGCATTTACACACAAAGTAACAGAGGTTGGGCAAAATCCCCTTAATCCTTTGTTTCCTATTAGAGGAAAACTGGGAATTCATGGGAAACACTGTGAGAAGACTTGAGTACAGAATGGCTCCAGACTTGTGCTGACTGATATTTGTTTGGACTTCTTTTTTCATAATTACTGAATTTAGACATAATTTTAAAGGGGAAAAAACTCAAACAGTAACAATCCATTTGTTTGACCTTTTCTTTCAAGGTATGATAATTTTTCTGTTTCAGGCTTCTATTTACCTTAAAAGGATCATTTAGGACTGTTAACTCAAAAAAAAAAACCACAGAGGAAGAGATCATGCTGTTCTGGCAAAAAGCTCAGTGTGCCTGAGCTTGTAGAGATAAATGATTCAGTGTGGTCTTCTATTTCCTTGCCAGGTCTACCACAGATTCATCTTTTACTGCTTGGCCTCTCTCTTTATTTAGCCTACTAATTTTACAAATTAAAAAAAAAAACAAAAAAAACCCAAAAAAACCCCAATCCTTTTGTACTTATAGTATTGCCTTCTTCAGGAAAAACAAAACAAAAAATTCTTACTAATAGGGGAATTATTGCCTTTCTATAGAAAAAAAATTCGTCATACTTAAAGCCTGAAATTAGATCAAGAATACTTCAAGCCATCCTCACACAGTTACAGCAGTGGAGGGTAATGACAGTACCATTGCTACCGGGCCAGTGGCAATTGTTATTACTGGTGACAGCATCTCTCTGCTATCAGCTGGAGTGACAATAACGTATCATTTGCTGCAGATTGGGACAATTCCAAAGTGTATTTATTGTAAAGACAGCAAGATTACAGACTACTGTCAAGTTAAATACCTTTTTTTTTCCCAGGAAACAGAAGTCTTGTCTGTAATATTCTGTGATAAGGAAAGCTAAGGGCCGATGGGTGCTTTTTATATTCCTGTATTAATCTTTCTGGTCATTCAGACACATTATTTAGTGAGTCTCCCAGATGTTATGAATGGCCCAGAGGGCAGATTCAAAGCATCCAGTTATGTGAGGTAATTAAATGTTAATGTAATGGATAATCCTGTTTTCACAAGCTACAGAGGAAGACTGTTCATAGACGATCTTTTGAGAACAACTCAAAAAAAAAAAGTTGAGTGAGAATTTCACAAGGAAAGATTTTAGACCAGCTGCTTTACAAAATCTTCAGACAGAATCATTTCAAAGTATTTTTCATGAAGGTAAACGGAGTAATTTACAATAATAATGCCCCAGGTTGAGTAAAAATGTATGCACTAGCTAACACTGATAAATCCAAAATAAAACCTGTCAGCAGAGAGTTGCTTGCAAATAGGACAAGAAATGGCTATTTTTCTATTTTGTTTTCAAATGCAAACAAAAACTCAACACATTTTCCAATACTTGGAAATATCTGTTGCCTGTGTTCCATTTAGTCTTATTTCAGAGTTTGTATTTTGTTGTCTTATCTGACATTCTTTCTTGCAGAAGACTGTATACTGAAATTCAGTATTTTATAAGCAAAAATACAGAAAAAGCATAAGATGCTGCAGTAATGTCAATGAAGTGAAAAGACAACTGTTATTAGCATGGTATATCAGGCTTGGGCTAAGCCAAGCAGATCAGCTCACTTCACTGAGACTTGTAGGGAACTATGTTTTCAATTGTGCTAACCAGAAAATTAGAAGAACAAAAACCCCAGAGATACTCAGCTGGCATCTGGGTGTCTTGCTTGCCTGCCTGCTTGATCTTTATTCTGAGGGAAGAAGAGACATTTAAAGTGAACAAAACACAAGGAGGGTAACTCCAAAAGTGACACTCATCCTTTTTCTTTATTTAAATAAGGAGCAGCTAATGATCAACAAGTCTGCTGTGAAACAGAAAATAAATGGGGAAAAATTAGTGACTTTCCTGGCCATAGCATGGTGGTGCAAAGGAAGTTCAGATCTGAAGTATAGTGAAATTTTAGTGAAACAACTAAGGGATTCCAGTCACATTCTATACTGGGATATTGAAAAGCACTTTATTTAATACCATTTGGTAAACAGCGCGAATAACCTAACTGTACATGCATGAAAAATAATGAATGTGCCAACATGGACATAGAAGCAGCAGCTATGCTGATTCTATTAGTCACATGTAGGCAGGGTACGGTGCCAGGGCTCACAGAGCCAAAATCAGCACCCCCTCTTGTCTCAATAGCTGTGGACTTTTGGGTGTCCAAACTTTTCTATTTCAAAGCCAGACAGGTCTT
Source organism: Dasyornis broadbenti (assembly GCA_013397935.1). Classification (NCBI taxonomy): domain Eukaryota; kingdom Metazoa; phylum Chordata; class Aves; order Passeriformes; family Dasyornithidae; genus Dasyornis; species Dasyornis broadbenti. The sequence continues at coordinate 172,023 of VZRN01001760.1, forward strand.
CTTCATGAAGAAGGCTGGTAAGCTTTTCAATAGATCCAAACAACACAATCCCCACAATTCCATTCTGCCTAGTACATTAGCAAACATTGACCGAAAAAGTAGAATCCAATCCCAAAATTTGCAAGGACAGAATTCCCAATTTTAAATTCCAGTGGTACTTCTATTATTTACTGTGTGCCTTGGGCTACGAAGCTGATTACTGATGGGTCCACCTTTTGTCCTGAATGTAGCTGTGCACCTGATACTCTGAAAACTTATTAAAAAGAGAAATCCTCTTTGATTAAATTTGTCAAACATGCTTAAATGTTTATCAGTGCCAGAAACTTACCTGGAAGGTGTTCTTTCTCTAGGTAAGTAAGGAAAATACACTCTGAATTCATTTGGTCGGACTATGCAATTTACTAGCTCTATAATGTCCCCTCCTTTGGATGATTCCTTCTTCTCTAACATTAAGAGGAATCATATTTATCCTACAGATCATTGTCATCACTACCACAAACTCAATTTTACAGTTTTACCAAAGTGGTTCCCTTTTTGCACCAGTGGGTGCTGAAGCAGCGAGCTTGCTTACTGGGCTGACCCTCCTTCCTGTTTTAAAGAGTTAGGGATATCTGAGGCTTAATGGTGTCACTCTTGTTGAACGAAAGAATTACTCACACTGATAGCTGAAACATCCTGGGCTTGAATCCTGCCTTAGCATAATTGGCGTAGTATCACAAAAAGAATGTTGAGATAGACTTACATGTACAAGGGTTTATTTGTGGGGTCTTTGCCTACTTGCATATGCTGACTTCAAGGTTGATTCCAAGAATTTAAAAAGTTGATGATGGTCTTTCACCAGGTTTTTTTCATAGTCCTGGATACTTTTCATCAGAACCCCTTGTGACTATTCCCACTAATAGCATTGACTGAACATTTTGATCAGCTGCAGGTGCTGCACAGGCATCTGTTGTTAATCTTCATGCATATACATCATTGAGTAATACTTATTATTTATGTTATTATTATCTACAGTGTTTTTCAGTAAGTCTTGTTTTTCCTCCGATGTAAACTAAAAGCTCCAAAATAAGGACCGTGAGAATGTAGTTATTAAAGAGCCAGTCCCATACAGATGGCAATTGCTTCACATAAGAAATCTGTCATAACAATCATAGAATCTCACAGAATGGTTTGGGATGGGAGGGATCTTAGAGATCACCTAGTTGCAACCTTCCCACCACGGGCAGGAACACTTTTTACTAGAGCAGTTTGCTCAGAGCACCATACAACTGTGCCTTGAATAATTGGAAGATTTGCAAGTGCAGCATGGTGGGAATGACAGCACAACAGCAGTGCAGGAACTACAACAGAAGAAGTCACATTAAAGGGCTGCAAATAGAAGACCATTAGCATTTCAAAGACTAAGGCAATGAGCAAGGATAATGACCATAACCAGAGGAAAGTGGACTTTACAAGTGCTGATTTTCTTAGTTGTAAGACAACTGAGAAGTTCAAGAATGGCAAATGTTAGAACACCTCTTATACCAATTCGATGGTCACTTTTTTTGTTCTATGGATTCTGTACTGAATCCTCTTACAAAGTATTAAATGATGAGTACATTCTGGGCCACTTGAAGAAACAGCTAGTTGACCTAAATCCTATTAACTAAGCTGGTCTTCTCAGAATTGGAAATGCTGCTCTGCACCTGCAGAAGATAAGTAGGGAATTGATCCTTCACGGCTTTGAATCCTTGCAGATCAGTGAATTCAGGGAATATACCAGAAAGTTGATTCTTGTAACACAGAAATCCCACATTTTGCTCAGAAAAGGCAGAAAAACAAAGGCTACAGCAGGATCTGAACATTGTCCACTGTCACTGTGGCAAACCACAACTTGAAGGAAAGGGGAAAATAGCCTTCCTTTCTTGCCTGCAAAGTTCTCTGTCCCTGTAGCAGATGGCTGAGTGCACGCACCATCGGACTGGCGCTTTCAAATAATTTTCCCCTCCATCCGATTTAGAGCAAATGGCAGCTATTTCAGCCTTTTAAACGTCTGGTTTTGCAGAAGAAAGAGCTCCAAGCTATATTTACAGAGATCTTTGAAAGTTTTAATAATCCAAGTGAAAAAGTGATTTGATGGCTTTTGGGGCCATTGCCAGAAGTGTCATGGACAGCGAGAGCAAGGACAAACATGGTGTGGAATTTGTGAAGATTGCCAGAGTTTTAACATTTCTCAGCTGATGTAAAGCACAAAGCAGACTGATGGGTTTAGTAAGAGCTGTTACAAGTTCAAGGGACTAGTCAGAGTGTGTGTACTTCTGTGCAAGCATAATAAAAATAGAAGCAAAAGCTGATTCTATGGAAAACAGAAAGCATGCTTCAAAAGTACAATTAATTCAGTCATTTCAGTCTTCCAGGGCCTGGCTTTTCCATTTGCATTTCTGCCAGATACCCCAGCAAGAAACACTAATAATAGCTATTGCCATCCACCATAGTAAGAGTAACAACCAATCTGTGCATGGTAACCCTGAACAGGATAAATGAAAATAGAAAAGACTTGCTCTTATAAAGACCAGAAATGAATCCTATAAGGCTGAATCCAAACCATACACAGAGACAGCACAGCCTCTGGGCTTTTTGCTATCAAAGAGGTGTTGCTGAAATTGATGGAATTACAGCAACATGAAATCAGCACAAAAATAGCATCAAGTGTGTAATGGATAATGCCCTAAGGATGGCATTACTATATAGAACCACAGGCCATATATCTTTATGGCATCATGAGCAAACTGGTATCATCCACAGACGAGCCAGTATGATGCGTTGATATCCAAGTCAGAAGTAGAACATCTCCATTCATCACACTGCTCATGCCAGAGATACCATCCATGCCTTAATCTGGTAACATTCAGCAACTGAAGATCAAACCACTCTGATTCCGTGATACTACAGCATTTTCAAAATGTTTTGGAAATCTTACAGGGTCCCAGTGCAGTGGGTAAGTGTTATCTTCATTTGCAGAGGTGGGAAAAATATTTTGATACTTGCGCAGAGCTGTCAAGTGGAAAGATGAATTCCAGATAGAAGAGGAAGCCCTCATTAGGATGGTCTCACAGCTGCTGAATCTGCAGGAGCAGAGTCCTGACATGATCAAAGGGACTCAGCCATTCATGCCATGACAGTGAAGAACAGAAATGATTACTTTTCTAAGACTGCAGAGTTTCTTTCAGGCTCTCATGTCTTCCATATCAAGTTTATTTGATTTTTTTAGACCAGGTCAAGAGATATCTTGAAAACACACAAGCTTCTGTAAGTAGAGTTGCCCAGAAATACATAAGCAACCAAAAAATAATTTTTCCCTCCTTCAAAAGCTATCCTTTTCCATGCTGAGAAACTGTTCTCATTGCCTGGCAGAAAAAAAAAACCACTCAAAAAGACTTGATTCCATTCAGCTTGGGATCTTAACACCAAGAATGCAAAGAATGCAAAAAACAAATTCACCTTTTCTACCATAACAGTCCTTCTAAATAGTCCTCACATTCCCTGTAAAGATATCTGGCATGTTACTACTTCAGTAATTTCTTTTCTAAAGAAACACTTTCTTCCTTAATTTGAAAACTGGTGTCAGGATGAAATATTAGACCTGAGCACTCGAGAAGCAACATGAATTTTTATTGTTCTTATAGCAAACTGAGAATTAACATTCCAGTTTATGGAAACTAACAGGACAAAAGGAAAAAGTGGACCTGTCTCAGCATGGTAGATAATGTTGGAAAACAAACATACGTAGTTCATTCTCTTGCACCCATTTATTACCTATCTTTCACCTATCAACATCTAAGGGTAGACAAAATGACCAAAACATACTTCTTTCAATTGTGGTGTCTTCTCCTATGGTTGAATGCAATACAGATTCACATTGTACATAAATTATACACAACCAGTAACTTATACTCTCCTGTTAAGCTGCTGCAGCACAGTTAAGAGCTAGAGCATGGGAAATTTCTCTGTTCAAACAATTTTGCCAAAAAACTTTTTTTTGTAGAGCAAGTAATCCTTGAATTTTGCTTGAATTTGCCAGACAGTTTTGATTTGAAATGCCAAGAGAGATGCAAATCCAGAGTGAAAGAAAAAGAACAAGAATAAAAAGGCAGAAGAGAATAACCCTTCTCCAGCTTCCTGATCAGTACTCCTTGCTGGTGAATGAGTAGATTTAAAAAGCCCTGTTACTTTCTTTCTTACCACCATACTGTTTCTGCTCTGTTCTTTTGCATTTCACAGTTCCATTTTCTATTGTTCTCCTTTTTTAGAGATTTCCAAATAAGAAACAAATATAAATATGTTGAGCAGGTAAATCAGAACAACGAGGATGGAAAGCTGTTACAGACTGTTGCCCTCACTCCTTATTCTCTCTCTACGTGTTTTTAATCAATATGGCTTACCATTCTGAAATTCCTGAAGAGAGTTTTTTTCTTCTTATAGTCATCCTTAAAACAGGCTAGAGGCTGCACGCATGGTCTGTTCTACAGATTGCATCTTGACCCTAGTTTTATAAAAGCTGAAATGAAATGTCTTGAATGAAAAGTCTTCCATTCTTTGAATCTAACAATTGTGATCCTCCATTTCAGGTATTTACCCTTCATTTCAGGTCAGTATAGAACCTCTTCCCTCTGTCATAGATTAGTCATTCATTTGAGATGATCGGACAGTTTAGAAAACATCTGAAAATACAAAAGGCTTGAAATGCACATGGCAAAAGGGGTGTCACAGCTAAAAACCTTTCAAATCACACAAATTTGAATTAGTATAACTATAAAGAAAATCACAATGCCTACAGAGGTGGATGTCAGTTGCATGTCTGCTGAGGTCACGCTTCTAAATAATTTGCAGTTCACTTTCTCTGTGCCCTGAGCAATGCAGTTAGAGGATGATCCTTAGGAAGCCTTTCTCAGATGTCAGAAGACCTTCTTTTCAGAAGTTTAAACAAACTATGAGTCCTTTGCTCCAAATGTTTCTGGAATACCATCAGAAGGGCTACGAAAGGGTCATTCACACATGTGACAAGTGGATGGCAGAGAGTAGCTGCAAAACTGAAGTAGAGAGTTGATTAACAGGTCATAGTGACCTAAACCAAAAAAAAAATCTAATTTTTTTTTTTTAGGAGACTTTTGGAGGCTGTTGCTGAAGCCTTCTCATTTACCTTTTTTTTTCCTTTGACAGCTCTTGGAACCCCTGTCTATAATTTCAGCTCTATCACAAAACAGAGCAGACTCATTTGTCAATGTACATGCTTCTCAGCAAAAAATATCTTCTCCTGCTTCTTAGCATTTTTTGTATTGGCACAATCAAATAATTAATAACATCACCCACCATTCCTTGCTCTTTGAGTTTTCCCACAAGGCAGCAGCCTTATTTGTTTCTATTTTCTTCTGGATAGATAGAAATTACAAACAATATGCATACTGACCAGCATTTGGGAAGGGAACAAGCACCTCTACCTTCTTTATTCTTTGTTCTAGAATGTCCTTTGGGACAGGGCTGCCAGCCACTACTCCAGCCTGCGTGATAGATATTTTTCCTCTCTATCATACTTTTTAAACTCTCTAGCTTACAAATTAATATATAGGTTTTACTGAATTGTGAGTATGTGGATTAAATGCTGTATACCATAGTTTTATTTTTAATTACAATAGTTATAGTAAACTCCATTTTATGATAAAGAATTATGTCTTCCCAGTGAAGGGCTTCAGTTGCCTTCCAGCCAGTTTCTCTCAGGAAGGTCCTCAGTCTGAGCCTACTCGCTTATGAAGGTCAGACCTTGGAAGCAGGACGCAAACAGTATAAAAAATTTTTAAATCTCCAAATAGTAGCCTGAACTGGGTATAAAGTGCTTTGGTATATAAGGAAGGAAGTAGGCAAATATCTTCTTCCAGTCCATGAAATAAAGTTTGGCACACATGAGGCACAGCAAACACAACTTTAAAAGATCCATATCTTTGGAATACAAGATCACCTCAGAAGTAATTAACTGTTTATCACGTAGCAACAGGGGTTATTACAGAGCACCAGCTCTACTATAAGCATTCATAGAGGCTTCCCAAAATCTCAGCTTGTAGCACACACAAAAAGAAAGTGACCTTGAGGTCAGAAGCAAATTGCTATTATACATCACCAAGGACAGCATGTCAAGTACTATATTTATGTGTGAAGTGGAAAGGAATTAATGAACAGAGTTCAGACAGTGTACGTTCTCTGGAGCAATACAAATGAATGATGTCTTTCAACAATTACTGAGCCAGACCTACTCAGATAGGAATTACTAACATATTAACATGTTAAATGATTTGTTAACCATCACAGCTTTAAAGTGCATAACAGAAAGTTTGTATTATTTTACTCTGAGGTTTTTAACAAGCTTTTCACAGTCCAAATAAACACTCAGTTGTGAAGAGCTTGTTCAGCTACCATGGGCATTATACACAGTGCTTAATCTTTGGACTGCTAATACAATGTCCAATGTTATTTAACAAGTTCCTCAGTACTTTGCATGAGTTTGAGATAAATAATTCATGTCTGAATGTTCAATTGTCAGTGCTCATGACACTCGGTCATTAGCGTCTGCTTAGTTTAATCATGTGATTTTTTTTTTATTCTGAATAACCTGTTTTTTACTGCAGGCCAGATTTTGTCACTCTTGCCCCTATCCATAGAGGTTTCTACACAGACAAATCTAATCAGTATCAGTGATGAACAAATTTGGCAAAAGACAAGAAAAAGACAACCTTAACAAGAATAAACACTGTAAGAAATGTCCTAGAAAACTCTGGCACTGAACTACCTTAGAATTTGGAAAGGAACAATTTATAGTTTTAGGAACCTACTTTCAAAGCGTCTAGGAAAGTGTTTTCTCTCTAGTGCTGCCTCAAGGAGAAGAGAATACATTTTATTACATTTTTTAACAGGAAGAAAAATAATATGCAGGCCTGTGGTTATGTAGACAGAGTACAAAATTGACTTTGTACTCTTTTTTTTTTTTTTTAACTGAGAAGGGAAAACTTTTAGCCAAAGCTAAATTGCCAGTCATTCCCAGAGCAAGTAACCAGTAGAGGAGAAAACCGCGTGTTAAAACTGTGATGGTGGGTACACACAGCACCAAGCCATCTGTGCAGTTGTTATTATAATTTCCCTCTTTCTCTATTTCCTCAACTGCAACTGCTCGTTTTAGTGAGAGAAACATGTAGCACTGACGTTTATGCTGAGATAAGTAAAAATCTAGGCTGTGCTTTTGTGAAATGATGTGTGAAAAATCAAAAGACCAACTTTGTAATGTAATTTCATAAGAAACAAATGTGAGACTGCTTTATAACATCATCAGGAATCCAGGTATAAAAAATACCACAGACATAATAGAATGAAATTCCTCAAGAACAATGGAGAAGTAGATATTTTGGAAGTAAATAATATGCTTTTTTTTTGAGATTCCAGTGAACATACGTTGAGACTGAAGCCATCCACTTATGAGGAAACATAATCAAATATCAGGTTGAGAGCTCCACCTCTCAAAACAGTTTCTGAGAAAAACAGCTCCAACAGACCCAAATCTTTTGTGTAGTTGGAATTTTTGTGTATTGTGTGAAAAGTTTACGAGAAAGAGAGAGATTCTGGAATAAAGTAGTGCCTGCCTAAACTTTCAGGGATTTGCCTTCATGAACCTTTAAGGCAATGAAGTGAGAGTTCAAAAGGTTGGATTTCATGCACGTCAGCATGGAAGTCAAGAGGGAAACTTTACATTTGAAGCTCTGTTTTTCAGAGTTGTTTATAGATGAATGGTTCCAAAGATAATAAACAAAAGAAATCCAACTTAATTTAGTTGTGAAGGCTGTCAACAATTGCTGCAGCTCAAGGGGTTTCAAACTCAGTTTACCTGAATACATTATCAAGTATAAACTGTGCTTCTGTTTGTTTGCTTTGTCCCCTGGATAAGTATGAATGTGACTTTCTGGTGAAACATTCTTCCTGAGACAGAGAAAAGTGAGAATCAATCCTTCAACAGACTGTAAAAAAATATCAATAATTTTCAACAAATCTGACACTTATTTATGGAGCTGTAAAAGAATTAAATAAACTGTAATATTTTTCTTGTCTTATACTTAACTTCCATGAGTCTTAAAGGACAGAGCTGCTATGTGCATGGTTCCAAGTATTCTGCCAACAAAAATTCCTCTAATAATGAAGAACCTTCTCAAAGATTCAAATGCTTTTTGTACTCTCAGGAATTAATTTGCTAGGCAAAGTTTCCTCCCTGCCCTCAAGAAGTTTTCACTCCTTCTGTAATATTAATGGGATTTTTCTCTGTCTTCATTGTAAAAACTAGAAAGAAAGAGCATTTCTGCCCTGACCTTTTGGCACCTGAACATTTAATTAAAAGGCTCTCAAATCTCTCAAAAAAAGTATTAGCTTTGGCAAGTACCCCAGCACACTCAGGAAATCATAAAATATCCTACTGTAGGTCTCTCTTTACTAAAACTACAAGGGTAGACCTCACTACCTTGTTTATTCTTGGGAGTCAGTGTTTTTAATTTTTTCACTGCTGCAAAATAGGGAACTCAGCTGTTGCATATGACTATGTCATACATGTTTCTAGATGTCATAACCAGAGTATACATATTTTATAATTTGATGGTAGTAATCTTCTGAGCTAGGCTCCTCTCAGTCATCAATATCATCAATGAACATAAATAAGTGAACTCAGGAAGTATCTTCACATCATCCTTCTGTGCAGTCAGGTCTGCCAGACTACTTGAAGTTGGTCACAATTGTGCATCCTCACTGGCAGCTACATTGAGTGTAAAGAATTTGTAAATCTACCTGGATCAGTGGCATAGGTCCTGCATAAAAATGTATCCATGAGGGTCACAGCCTATCCCATTGTTATAAGAAACGTGTCTAAACTCAGTAAATTGCTCTGAAGAGCTCTGACTTCCCTCTGTGCATTTCCACTGATACCAAATGAATATTATTCTTCTACAATTGCCTGTGAGAATGTTTCATCTTCAGATGGAGGAACTTCACTGGCAGGCTGGTAGCAAGACTCTGAAGGTTGTATAGGCACATTCATAGGCACGAAGCATCCTTAGCAGATGTCAGTAGATGTTTCATTAGAACAATTTTTCCTTTGTTGCACTTTCTGGCACGAGGAAGTGTGGTAGGTAAGCAGTTAAATTATTTTGCCTTCTCCCCTTCCCTGCTTTGTCACCTAACTTTTAAAAAATATTTTGAACTGCAAGTACGAGATTTTCATTATGCTGAGTCTTTCCTACAAGAAAGACTTAGGCTTATTCCAAAAGAAGACTCAAGGGAGAATGGTTCCTATAGACTAATCACAACCTCAGGGAATTGGCATATCTATTTTGCATGTTGCTATGCCCCACAGATGCAATTATCTCACACCAGCTGCACAGTTTATTGTGACTGTTAATGAAGGACTAATACATGTACAGAATTATACAGTTAAATCCAAAAGCAGAGTCACACACAAAAGACCAGCAACATTTACAGGCAATTATTGAACTAATCAAAATATATTATTCTTTAGACCTGGAGACCTCACTTATGCAATGAATGATGATACCTCTGTAATATTATTTGTATTAAGCAAGGATACAGGATCAGGTCCCAACCAACCAACTTGAAACACCAACTCTTGCAGCATGCAGAAGTTGCAGTTTAATGAAGTGTCAGTTATAAACCGCCAATTTAAAATGGATTAGGTAGTCAGATTCACAATAAAAACCCCCTCTGGAGAGAATCTTGGCCTACTTAATTCACAGGCATGGAAACAATTAAATTGTAAAATAACTCTGCATGAAGCAATCATTGGAGAAATTGTTGCTGAGATCTTTTCTGCAAAATATTAAAATTTTAGTTTTTAAAAACATTTATGTAACTCTAAGAACTGAAAAACTCCCCAGATTTGATTGTGGTATAAAATAAAAAGTTTAACATGTCAGTACTCAGCTTTTCATACAAAATAAAAGTATGCAAAGTTATCATGAACATCTTTGCCGCTTTCTTCTTTACCTCCAAACTTTCTCTTGTCTTTCAAATCTCTTCAGACAAATTCTTTTGCCACCTCTGTTCCTCTCCTTTTTTTCACCCTTCTAGTGATGACCTGCATGCATTCCTACAGCAACCACACCTTTGCTACAATAATGGAGTGAGTTAAGTAAATAAAAATTGTTCCCAGCTACTGGTGAGAGGAGGACAAATAACCTCAATTAATGAAATGTACTGAATCTAGTCTGCATGAACTGGCACACACACATACACATGCACAATTATACCTATAGGAAGTCAGAACTTCAAAGCCAGGAAATTGATTCAAAAACTCTGTGAGGCCTGAAATGTCAGTTACATTGCTTTGGTACTTGAGTTTTTCAAATACTTTTACTGGAAAGAAAAATAAAAGTCTAAAATTCTCCTGGTGTTAATGAATAGTAACAAAAGTCAACTACTGCTTTTGTTAATACTCAGAGAAAATTCCCAGGACCACATAATTTACCTGAAAAATTAACACAGTTCAGTTTACTCAAATTAATTTTCCCGATGTGTGAAAACTAAAAGAATTTATTACAGATTAAGTAAAGATTTGGTAATCTCAAGATTCCATATCTCTTTTTTTATGGATCATTTTTCATGGACTTCTGGGCTGTAGGCTATTCCACAGACTACACTTGTAGACTTGACAGACTTCAAGGCTGTCATAGAGTAGATGGCAAGACATGCAACAGGAATAAGCTCTGTAAAATCTATGGCATTTGATGTCTTTCACTTCAGACTATCCTTCATCCTGGAATCAATTTTGGATAGATATCTAGAGTCCTTTACAACATGATATTCAAACAGAATCCTGAAAACATACACATTTTGAGTGGCTCTTCTGGAGGTAGCAATTTCTGTATGTAATTTTTCACTGAGTAGCCTGTTTCAATTGGCCATCACATGTGCATTGTCTCCACTTGCAGCAAAAAAAAATCTACTGATCCTTGCTGAATTATTTAAGATACAAGATTTTTAAGAGATGGGTTAATGCAGATGGGTTAATGCTGGTATCCAAGAAAGCCAGTCTTAAACAGGTATGTGTGTAAATTAAATTATTCCATTTGAAAAGACACCAAGTGCAGTAACAAAAGGCAGCGGATTGAATGAAGGGTATCTTTTTTTAGTCCAATAAAACAATAGGGAAAAAAAAGAAAATATAAAAAGTGAAACATCTAGTCTATGGCATTAGTTTTCAAACTAACTGCCTTTTCTAGGCACTCATTTAGCATATGAGCTAACAGGTTCAGATCCATCCTCCTCTTCAATAGCGGACCTCCATATGTCTTGAATAGAGGAACTCCATATGTCTTGTCCCTCAGGCTTTATTTAAAAATCTATAGATTTCTTTGAGATTTCCTTATTTCTACCACTGAAGGTGTTGAACCATGTAGAAAAAACCCTCAAATTTAGCAGGCCAAAGACAGTGAAAAAGGGAGCATGATTCTCATCCCCGGTGGAAGAACCCTGGTCTCCAGTTTCTGTTTCACATCCTGTTTTATTTGTCTGATTCGCTGGTTTCTTAACGAGATCTACAAAACTGGTTCACTGGCTTGGCTTTGTTTGGACAGCATTGCTGAGCTTCCACTGTTTTGTTGTTGGCAGATCTGACCTCATCAACGCCCTCATTGTTCATGTTGGCAAGTGGCTAAAGTTCACTTTTTGTTAAATGCATCAGTCTGCTCATCCAACTGTAAAAAAAGAAAATATAAAAGCCAAAGCTATACCTGAAGATATTGTTGAAATGAATAAAAAGTAAAGCAATACAATGAAGTATCCAAATAAACATAATGTAACTTTAATTTGAATTTACATTTGTGATGTCAGTGCTTTACCTGAAAAACCTGTATAACTTACCAGAGCTAAAAACTATGAACACTGACAGGTTCTGACACTAACAGTTTAAAACCTGATTGCAATGAACAATTTAAAAAGTCTCTGAAAGCCAGGACAATGCATTACAAGCAGTTGTACAGCTTCATAAGCCAGAAAGGGTGTCAAAAAGAATTTCATAAGCCAGAAAGAAGCCAAACTTTCCAAATGGAAGGTAATGGTGAAGGAAGCTGATGGTCTGTGGCTGGGGAAAAAAAATGTTAATCTCTGCATGGAAACTCCTAACTTCTACAGAATTTTCAACCTGTACCTCTTAGCCAGTGCTGTCTGTAAGTGGTGAAGAAGAAGGGAAAAAAAGTCAACCTCGTGGATGTTAATATCTTACCTAAACCTTTCTAGAATAATGTATTTCTAGAAGAAAATCCTGCAGCCTTAGGATTCTAGTCTTACCCATCTTTGAAAAACAGGTATCTTAGGGGCAGTTCATGTTTGCAGTCCTCAGTGTTTGCACAGTATCATCGCAGAGATCCACACATAGATACAAACACCACCGCCACTGTCAGGCTGAAAAGTAACTTGTCAATCAAAACCAGCCAAGCAAGAGGTGACACCAGGCTGCCAGGGGTGGTTTCAGGCAACATGAGAAGTCTGCACCTTGTACAGCAGGACCTGCTACATTGCTAAAATAAAGGGGTCCAAAAGTGAGGCAGGACTCATGACATAGTATAGCACAGGCAAAATTACAGGCAATGCAGCTGCACAGTGAAAGAGAGCTTAGTGAAGAGATACCTGAGCTAGCAAAGACCTGCAATAGTGAGTGGCAACATTGCAGCTGAACTTCTTGCAGACTTCAGCAGAGCAGATCTGGACACACATTCACTAACATTCAGTAGTGGGCAGTGCTCAGCAGCATGTAGTGCTGCAGTAAATGATTCACTATCTCAGATCTCTGTTAGCTCAAACATCTCCGTTTCATGTGTAGACACAGGTGGGGAGATTAAATAACTATCAATTTAGACTTGCCTTCAGACATGCAACTCTTGTTTCTTTTATTAAACTGTAAGAAGAATAGTAAAACAAACTAATCCAGAGAAAATAAAATTGCTCAGAGGAATAATTATAGCAACTTTCACCTCAACAGCTGGGTCACTGGTTCAAAATCATCCAAATCACTTGTGACTGAAAGTCATTACCAGTTGACTCCACTCAATGAGCTTGCGCTTCAGGTCAGAGTAATAATTACTGCAGGACTAAAACCACCATTAGTGGCTCCATTAGTAAGGAGAGAGAAAAAGAACAAGAGACAAGAAGTAGCAGTCTCAGTCTCATTAGCGCTGCTTTCCAATCAAGAATGAGAGGAGAAAATACTTTGAGGAATCCTGTACTGCTGAGGCCTCATTTAGCTGCCCAAACAAAGCACCATTTGCATTACTACAGGATATTGCACCTGCACTGCGTCTGCATCTCCAAAAGGACACATATCTCCTTGGATCTTACCTGTCACATCTACCAGTGCTGTGTAGGTATGATAAATAGCCTACATTGTCTTGGCTCTAACACTAGATGTCCATCTGGGAACAGCTGAGTTTTGCCCTTTTTATTCTACCCTCCCTCCAGGGCTTCCAAATAGAAACGCCAGCTTCAAAAACTATTGTGTTAATACTAAATTGAAGTCTTCCCTTTCCCCTGTTTTTTGTCTTTGTCAACCAACAAAAAACATACAGACATTGGGAAATATTGCCAGAAAATATGTGCGTATAAATGATGAAAACTAGGTATCCTGCAGGCATCCACCTGGAGACCTATTTCTCTAAAGACTCCTTATAGCCTGATACCTGCTGCTTAACACCAGCCATTTACCTGTATCTGGGATGGTTTTTTTCCTTATAGAAAAGTGACATCAAAGCACTTCCATATCATAGAAATAAACTGAAGTAGCTGAGCTGAGGAGATGCCCTAGGAAGGGTAGCTAGGCTAGGAGTAAGATTTATGACGGCTCAGTGTGGCTGGACGTGCTGATGGCTCTCTGGTACATGAACTACAGTGTAATACAGCTGAGCTAGGATGTTAAACCTACTGTTCTGTCAAGTCAATGATAGACACAGATGAGGCCAGGTGAAAAAAAGTACAGATTTACTCACAACAGATGAAAGGAAAATCTTGGTGGAAAACGAAACCTTTAAGAGATGTGTTTCTTATGTTTTTCAAATAAGCTTTGTGAAAATGCCAAGTATTAATGACCATGAATCCAGAGGGCTATGAACAGGAAGCAATGTTTTAAAAACAGGGTACAAATGTGTGAAAACTGTGTTAAAGATTTTTTATAGAACATCTCTCTTCCTAGCAATTTCTGGTAGTTTTTAAAAATACATTTGCTTATATGACTGGATTCTTTATATCCAGATACCATTCATAATAACATGTACTCATAATAATAGTATAATCTTATTAACATTCCATATTTAAAAGATCAGCTGACATGTTCAATTGGGTCTTTTAATATTGTAACAGTTTTCCTAATGGTTGCTATTTTAATGTCTCTGTCTCTTTTAAAATATCACTCTCTTAAATATTTATCTCTCTCTTTAAGCACAGTGTTTTAATCCAACATCAATTCCTTAGTTTTTAAGAGAAGGTTATTACAACACATAAAACATATGGTCTCATTTCAGCTCCCAGTGTACATAAAATTAGTCAAAAAAAAACACTACCTATTCGCAAAACGTGGTTCAGTTAGTAATTTTTGCTTAGAAGCATCTTGGGACTAATTTAGCAAGAACAATGCAGTTGGGGTTTTTGTTGGTTTTTTTTTTTTTCTCACCTCACTCTTATCTCCGTAGATCACACTGCAGAAGCCAGAATTGCAAGATGAAGTTCACCATCTCTCCCTCGCTCCATCCTTCGCTTATATTTCATTCAAGGCTGTCTCCACTTCCAAGACAACAATTGCTTTCAATTCTGAAAATAGATTGGGAAATCTATTTTCAGAATTTATATTGCCTTTAGGAATTACAGAAACAGATAAATCCTGCAACACTGGTGGAAGAAAAGCTTCAAACAATATAGACATAGTATTGGAAACCTGAGATAATTCCAGAGTCTTTCTCATAATAAAGACTTTTTTTCCTGTTTCTATATGAGAAGGAAAAAAGAAGCCAATGGGTGCATCTAAGCTTAATGCCTAGTCCTCTGTTAGAACAGGGAGCACATTTGCTTTCCAGGGAGTAAATTCAAGCGCTGAGCTTGGGACCGTCAGTTAGTGGCTCCCACTCCGCTGGCTCTGTTTTGGGGCACCACACAAAACTGCCTTCATGAGAATGTCCAGGGACATTTCAAGGTATAATTTTCCCACAGGATCCCACAAGGCAGTTATAAAGAAGACGTACATTGGTTTTGCCACCTTCTATCCATGCAGCCTTCACTTGCTACCCCAGCAGGCACTACATTCTCAGGATCCTCACACCACAGCCTGGAGCAGACAAAACATACCCTTAGAGTCATGCTGTAAAAATACCACAACCTCACATTACTTCTATTTCTTTGAATTAGAAAAAGCAGACCCAATATTTATTGCATTTGAGGGCCACAGGAGGATCATTCTAGATGTAAAGGACTCCTGCAGCACAGGGAGGATGCAGCTGCCCTAGCCAGAGGACAGCTTTCTGAGCAAGGGGATGCAGCATGGCACAGGAATGATCCTCAGCCTGTCACCATCAGCAGTATGGGCACAGCCAAGGAAAGAAGGCAGAGCTCTTCCTCATGACATTCATTTCACTTTCCTGTCTGGAGAAGCAGAAGCCACCAGCAGTCCTCTAAACGAGTGTTGCCCTTTGGGCTGCCAGTCCCTGATTCACACTGGCAGATAGTAAAGCCAGCAGGATGAAGTATTAATTACGACCTAGTTAGTTTGGTGTTCGCTGGGTTAATTGTAAACCAGAATTGGCCAATTCATGGCATTTGGGCTGACTTTGAGAGGGATGTGAGGCCCACAGGCCCACTCCTGTCCCTGCCTGTGAAAGGACACCCAGGACAAACAGCTGCCAAACCAAACTGTGATTCACCATTGATGTGTGCTGCCACCTGATAGCTGTCAGAGGTTTCTGGCCAGGAAACAGACCTAAACACAGCTTTAAATACAAAAATACTACTAATACCTTTATCTGTTTAGGGGTATAATTCCCATTTAGCAAGGCTCCACAACTGTCTATGAACAGTGAAAAACCATAAAGGAAGATTGAAAGTAACCTTTGAGATTCATAAATCAGGAATTATAGAGTAAATCTGATGCAAGAAAATCAAAGCAAAAAAGAGTCCTAACATGACCAGTTTTAAAAGAAAAACATCTTTGTGTGCACACGTGCATATGTTCTGTTTACTCATTTTTTCACAAGACTTTCTGAGTAAAAAGAATCCAAGGATAATGTTGCTGGGGAAACTGAAATGATGGTGTAATCTTCTGAGAAAGTGTGAAACGTAGAATTAACACCACTGAATTGAATTTAATAACACTGTGTAACATCAGACCTAGGCCTAAATCAATATTTAATTTTCTCAGCCATCTTACAGATTAGTTGTAGCCATTATATCTCCAGGGAATACCAACCACCCCATGGAGGGTCAGCCTACTCAAATAATATTTTGCAGGATCTTCTAGTGAATGGATGTCAAAATATTCTTTCAGTGTTTGTAGCCTCAGCTTCCATAAATACTTAGATTTTATATTCTGGGGACATCCTTCATGTTCTACAGTAAATACTACAGTTGGTATCACTTAAGATCAGTGATACTTATGACATATTACACCTATTATTTCTAAAACTAGACTAAACATAACCCACTTTTGGAAGGTCACAAAAATAATAATCACTGATGTGAGTGCATAAAAGTAAGCTTCTACAACCACTGCTTTCAAGAAAGCTAATTTCAAATAAAAGTCAGATCTGAGCTTTAGATTACTCACAGCAAAAATCTGCTGCTTGAAGTTCTTCCATATTATACGCAATCCAGTTTTTATTTGGAAGTACCTCACAAACACAAGCAAAATGAAATTGCATGGACCATAAGATGCACTTTCACCCTAACCTTGAAAAAAATTGTGAAAAGGCTCTGTGGCAGCAGCAGAGATGCCACTCCCTGAATGATGTTCTGCTGCTGCAGCGTGCAGACATAGCAGAGAGCACTGTCACATAGCAGGGCATCAGCAGATCGCACCAGGTGTGCTATAATCAGCAGGTGCTTATGCAAAGTTGCTGCTGGGCCTGGGACCCTCCAATTAACTGCATCAAATGTGTAGGGTCCTTGAGCTAAAAATTGTAGCAGCTTGATGCTGCACCTCAGTTCTTTGCTACCATCCATCACATCACTTGGTACACAGGTGTACATCAAAGAGTTTATTCAGGCTGTGCCCCAGGGCACAACCTCACAGGTTCCCACATATTTGACAGAATTGTGCCAGCACAAAATGAGCCAGTGCTGAACGCACTCAAATGGGCACAAGCTTGGCCAAGGTGAGCCCTGCAACATCTGCAATTAAGCAACTCGATGCTGGGAGTGGAATTTGCACTACCTATAGTCTTTTCTGAATTTGAACAAAATAGTTTCTTCTTCGAGGATTCATAGATTTGCTAAATTATTCTGGCATAGGCAAACAGAAACACTTGTGCAGAATGTTTGGTGCTGCAAGAAGCAATGATTTCACTCAATCAATAACATCACAAACTGACAGAAGTAAGAATGCAGAATCAGGTTATGTCTTGGTAGAAGATAAATTTTGTAGAGTTCCCTTTGCCAGTGGGCTGAGTTTATATATGAGCTAACTCTCAATTTAGTGTATTCTGCAAAAGAAAGCCTGATATCTGCCACAGAGGTTTGACCAACAGCAACCAGCCAGCAGCAGACTCTTAGGAATTCTTCTCATGTCAGAGAAGGAGCCTTCCCTTTTTAGATACTTTATTTTTAGCAGTCAGTGTTTTATGAACTACCTGATAGAGCCATCTGAAAATTTATTGTCAGGGATATCACAGAATGTTACAGGGATCATTGATGGAGCTGTATACAGAGATTGTACTGTACATACTGTTTTATCTTAAATTGTTGGACAAGCAGATTAGTCCCTTATTTATATAAGATACAAAATTATCCTAGATGAAAAGTATTCCAAATTGTCAACAAAAAAAGACTTTGGTTCTCCATCAGTTTGGCAAGAAATGAAGACGGGAATTATAAAAGACCAGATGGTAGAAGAGATACACCAACATTTTGTATGTAACATTAAAGGGAGATGGGAATCTTGTAGGAACAAAATATGCTTTATCTGCTTAAAAGTTACAAGCAAGGAAGATCTGTAGTTCAATAAATGAGACAATGTGAGCTTCCAGAACTGAGAAATAAGCAGATATTTTTCTGGGTTTCTTTCTGCTATTGAAAACAGTGAAAAACAATCTATAGAATTTACTGCCTTTGACTATAAGAAGGGATTTAAATTATTCATACTACATTTACTTTTCATATTCAACATTTAGCAAGCAATTTTTGAGTAACCCTGAGAGTAGCTGGTGATATTGCCACAACAGAACACAGTATCTGAGAGAGTTCCTACAGGCTCAGGAGCCAGACTCCAGACCCGCAAAAAATTATGGATAATGCACATGTGCATGGAAAAGTTTTGAAGATTAAGACAAGGGATATTGTATGCAATTGTTCACATTCAGGTAAGGCTGAATGAAGGGATGTTCCTCTTTCACATGCCTGAAAAGTTATATCCAAAGTCACTTTATGCTGGTAACAGCATGGCCTCAGTGGAACACAGTCTTTATTTACTGTATTTAAATATTCTAGCTAAGGAATTTTTCTTAAATATTCATTGTATGTTCAACTAAATTATTATTTATGGAATTTATTGAGGTTTTCATGCTTTTAAGAATTTGATTTTTTCCCAGCTATACTGTGCTGTATTATGTGCAAAGCAAATGAATAATCTCTACAGCTTAAATCTCAAACATTTAAGTGTATGAAAGAAACATAAAAACACACATCCCCACTATCATAATTTGAAAAGAACCAACATACTTCTTGCAGTGCCTGGAACTCCTGGTTAAGAGTAACACTAGGTCAAAAAGAACTAAGATTACATCCTGTCATTCAGTCAAAGAAAAAATTACTTTCTAATGTGGTTTAACCATGTTTGAACTGTTAGGTTTCTTGTCTTTTTTACATTTTTAAACCCAGAAACAAATAGCACTACAGAGAAGAAGAAATTTCACAGCACTCAGTACTTATGACACTAAATTGTTAGAAGTCAATATTCTTCCTGCGTAGTGGGCATTAAATGTATATTTATTATTTGAAAACATGTTGCAAACCACTTGAATAAAGAATAACATAAATTCATTTGTTCTACGCAAACATGAATAGAAAAGTTCCAGCCTTCATGAAGACATTGAGGAAGGATGTTCATTGTAGTTAATTTATGACCTCAGCAACTTTAATGTATATATGAGGAATGTGTTACTTTAAGAGAAGGTATTTCATCATGCTTCCACACCCACACTAAAAAATGAGATAGGCAACTAAAGAGAGAAACTAGAAAAGAGACTTTAAGTGTCCATTCTGCTTATTTGAAACAGTACACTAAGACCCAAAGTCTAAGATTATGCCAGTCCAAACACACAGAAGTACCTGGAGGTTTTTCAGAGAAGTAGAGCCAGAACAAACCACACTTATCAGGTCAACATTTCAACTGGAATAAATGTTCTCCAGTATCTTTGGAAACAGATGCTTGACTCTGTTCCTTGAACATTTGAAAGCATTATACACACACAACATCCACTTGGACATTTTTATACTGAAAAGTCCTAATCATATCATTCATTCTGGCTTGCTTTGTAGCGTTTGGACTTAGCTGAACACATTGCTGTTCATTTTTCCATAGTGGAAATTAACAACTTAAGAACCTAATTAAAATAATAACTTGAGGGTACCTTTTATTTATAAGGTAATATGCATAATCTGGACTAATAGATTCTGTGGCTGAAGGCCAAGGACTTTATTAGCCCAGGATATGGTTATTACAGGTTATTATACTCAATGTTTAATTAAATATTGAAATCTTAAAAGACAGATGTGGTAGAAAAGTTGCTTTCTTCCTTTACCCTCCTTCAGCCATGCCCTTTAGTCTCTTGATGAACTTCCTTCTTTTTATACCATTTCCATTTTATATTACCTTCTGATCTTCTGTGTGCAGTTTCCTTTTAATTTCACAGACTTTGATGACAGCTGAAAAAGGAGTTTAGATTGTATCTTTTAAAGTGAAAAATACTTTGAAAACCCAGAGAACTATGGGGTTTTTACCAGAACTTGTAGATACTAATAGACAATTGAGGTGTTTGGATATTCACAGTAAAAGCACCATAGAATAAAATCATAATGTGATTAGAAGAGCTTGAGCATGAAGAGATGTAGGCTTGTCACTGAAGGTGGATAACATAAGTGACCTAATCCCAGTCCTTGCCAGTACAGGACACTTCATAAAATTAGGTCTAGCTGCATAACTGGTTTTAGAAGATCATCATTAGATGAGATGAATCCCATCTCTGCTAAGAGTCATTCTCAGACCCCATTTACTTAAGATCTAACAAATGCAGCCTCAAATTCTCCCACAATATGCAGCAGCAGATGAAATGCAGTTACTCAACCAAGTGTGTTTAGCAGAACTCTCAAGTGATGGCTATATTGGAAGTTGCTTAGGGATATGTTGTCAAGCATGAGAGAGCAATGGGCAGTTTCCGATGGGGACATATGAAGCAATATCAAATGAACATTGCTGATGAAAGCTGATGAAAGCTGATGAAAGAGTTGAAAGTCAGCTGGCAATTGTCCTCCTGATGATGAAGGTAGCACAAGTGTCCTCTTTTTTGCTACAAAGTCACAAGCATCACCACAAGGATGAAGACAAAGGGTCCAGCAACAGAGTGGGAGGAAATGTTAACCAAAGATACCAAGGTGCTGATCACAGATGACTATATCACCATTGTGCTTATCAGCAGTAGTTAAGAAATAAAAATCTGGCACCAAAATCAATGGAGATCTATAGTCCCTGTTTTCCTTCCACAGCTGGAATGCTGATATTTCCACAGGAATAAGAAAATTAGTTCCTGTCCTCCCCTGCCGGTGGCTCAGTAGGCTTTCCAAGATGAAAAATATTTTTATATCCCTATGACCCTTTGAGCACATGCTCACATCCAGTCCAAATCTCTGGCAGCTGCAGAGATGTAATATCTCTCAAGATAACAGTCTGTTGTCAACAAAATCAGTAATTTAAGAAAGAAAGAGATGTTTCAAATATGTCATAGAAAGCTAAGCATTAATAGGAGTCATGTACACAAATAATTTCCAGGTTTGAGCTACTTTACTCTCTAAAATGGCAAATGAAGAAGCAATTGATAAATAAGGCAGAAAGTGGATTTCAGCTTATCTTCATTCACTCACTCACGACACCCACACTCTGAACTCACTCACATCGTGATCTGAGAGAAACTACTCAAACACAACTGAAGTATTTGGATAACATCTCATGAACAGGAATCTGAGCTAATATGAATAATGGCAACAGAACTTCAAAACCCAAGTGAATTTCCCTGCCTGAAATGGTGAAGACGTGCATGGTGCATCATCACAGCATTTGTGATGCCATTCTCTGGGAGATAAATGGAAAGCATACACGAACCAGTAACAAACATGATACAGGTTTCCAGTAGTACCACAACCAGGAAAGACTGGAAAATGATATTTCAGATTTTTTCCAAAGAAGAGCTAAAGTGGATATACAAGAGAGATAAAGATGGACTTTGCAAATGAGGCTGCTGCCACAAAAACCTTGAGTAAGCAACAGCTCTGAAAGCAGGTAAAATGAAACTTTAAGCTTGGAAGTGATCATAAGTTGAAGAAAATTCTCACATTTAAACCAGCCATTGCAAGGAAAAATTTTACCAGAAACTTCTGTCATTTACCTAAGGTGGAGGTGGATTTTAACAATCTCCTCTACTCCTCAATATAATTATCTTTCCACTGAAGAATTGGCTCAAGGCAACCCAGTCCACAGGTAGCAAAGATTTTCCATTGCTTTGCTTTGCTTTCCCTGTTTCACTTGCAGTACATCTGTATTCACATTTGTTCTACATCCTTTCCTCCACTTTCAGAGCACTGAAAACTCTCTGCAACTAATATTACTCACTCTACACATACACCTCAACAGGTGAGCTGTAAAATAAAACTGTCTTATCAGAAATCTTCCCAGTTACCCACAGCTGTCACATGTGTGAGTGAGCCTGTGCTTTTAATACTGTTTCCTTTCTGTTTGAGTGAGGAGCCTTATTCTGAACAGAGCGCTTTCCATTCCGCCTGACCCAGATTCACCCACACTGAAAGCTGAAATGTGCACAATATCCTACTGAAATACAGCAGCAATATGAGAGGAGTCACTGCGGTTTTGTCCACCTGTCACTCTAACCCTAATAGTTCCTTGTTTTTCATTTTCCCTCTGGGTTTTTCACTTCTCCAAACCACTGCTACTCGACCTGCGACACTAACAGTGAAGAGCAGGCTCTGCTCAGAGATCTGCATGCTCCCCAGGAAACTTGAAGTGATGCAGCCAAGCCTCCAACAGGGAGCAGGAGTTTTAAAAGAAAAGGCAGTCGCTAAGGCATTTGGATGATTTGTTTGTTTGTTTGTTTGTTTGTTTGTTTGTTTGTTTGTTTGTTTGTTTGTTGTTTTTTGTTTTGTTTCAACACACACATGTATTTCAACGTTTGCTCTCTGGATATTTAATCCACACAGGAAAGTAGTCATGCAAAAAGAGCCCATCAATTCTATTGTGTATAAATTCTACTTGAGTGAATCTCAGAGCTTAAGCTGAGGGCCAGCTCACATGCCTGGCAGAAAAAGACAATTAACTTCTGGCAGTGGAACAGTTATTTGTCTACAAAATCAATAATTTATAGGGTAAAGAGAGGCTGCATAAAACTAAGAGTAAAAGAAAAACAGTAAAAGCTCTAATACAAATGCAGGAAATAAATCACTCTTCCTTCTTGTATGCTAGAAATTTAATTCAAAGATTCTTATATCCAGTAGTCAGCTTAATAGAAATAAACCACCAAGATTATAAGTCCCTGTGGCATGTACATGCAAGTACTAAGTTCTCATCCAATTGTCTCATCAAGCAGTTGTTCTTGAGGGACGAAGAAGTAGGTGAACAGGGAAACTTTAAGATTGAAGCATACTTTGAGACTAAGGGATTTGATTTAATCTGTATTGTCCTTGCCTTCAGCTGACCTTGTCAGTATCACCATAGGAGAACTCTGTTTATTCACTGCAATCTTACTTGGTTGGGTTAAACAATCAAACTTTCCCACTCAAAGATCAGAGATAACGGCAGAGTAACTTAGTTTCAGGAAAGAAAGGTAAGGTGTCAGGAAATTAGTACTGATGCCTGAGTTTCAGCATGGAAAGCTCCAGTCCATAGTGATATCACAGTCAGCTGGATCTGTGGAATCTCAATCTCACAAGGGTACTGCAAAGATTGTACCAATCCTACATCTCAGTAGAACAATGCAGCAGAAGTTTCATGTGTGAAAACTTTCTTTGCTTCTTCCCTCTTTGAAAAGACTTTCCTTCATATAAACAGTCCAGCTCAGAGCTATTAGTGCTAGAAATTTCATTTTCAGAGTATTGTGCAATGTTTGAAATTGCTTTGTCCAACATAATATGAAATTAAATAGCACCAAAAAAAAATTAAAATTTAGTGAAACTGCAGGCACAGAAAATGCCAGTCCATTGTAAACTAATGACTCAGATTTCAGATGGCAAAAATATGAACAACTACCTTCAGGAGGATGCAGAAGGAAAGGAAGGTAGATGATAGTAGAAGGATGGCAGATACTAGGCCTATGCCTTATGCCATCCTAGCTTGAAACAAAAGGGGAAGATGTGAATAGGAAAAGTAGGGTATCCTACACTATGTTTGCCCTAGGTGGAATTTCTTGACCCTTAATATCTCTTCAAGATGCCTGAAGAACACAGAATCACAGAATAAACCAGGTTGGAAAAGATCTCTGAGATCATCAAGTCCAATCTATGACTGAACACCACCATTCAACTAGACCATGGCACTAAATGCCACATCCAGTCTTTAATCCTTAAACACCTGCATGGGCGGTACTCCATCACCTCCCTGAGCAGCCCATTCCAATGTCACTCCTTCTGTGAAGAAATTCTTCCTAATGTCCAACATAAATCTTCCCTGATGCAGCTTGAGGCCATTTCCTCTCGTCCTGTCACTTGAGAGAAGAGGCCGAACCCTACCTGGCTACACACTCCTTTCAGGTGGTTGTAGAGAGTGATTAGGTCTTCCCTCAGCCTCCTTTTCTCCAGGCTAAACAATCCCAGCTCCCTCAGCTGCTCCACACAGGAGCAGCTCCAGACCCTTTCCCAGTTCCATTGCCCTTCTCTGGACACATTCCAGCACCTCAATGTGCTTCCTGAATTCAGGGGCCCAGAACTGGGTACAGGATTCGAAGTGTGGCCTCACCAGTGTTGTGTACAGGGGAACGATCGCAGCCGTAGTCCTGCTGGCCACACTGTTGCTGGTACAGGCCAGGATGCCATTGGCCTTCTTGGCCACCTGGACACATGCTGACTGAGGTCCTTTTCTGCCTGGCCGCTGTCCAGCCATTCTGTCCCCAACCTGTACTGCTGCATGGGGTTGCTGCGGTCAAAGTGCAGGACCCAGCAGGTGGTCTTGTTGAACCTCACGCCGTTGGTCTCAATTCATCCACTCAGCCTGTCCAGATCTCTCTGCAGAGTCTTCCTACCCTGCAGCAGATCAACAATTTGATTCAGTGTTGTACGTGAATTTCTTAATGGTAGTCTCAATTCCCTCAACCAGATCATCAGTAAAGATATTAAACAGGACCAAGCCAACCGTGAGCACTGTGGAACACCACTGGTGACCAGACGCCACCTGGATGCAGCACCTTTCACCACTCTCTGGGTACAGCCAGTTCTTAGCCCAGCAAAGGGCACACCTGTCCAAGCCGTGGGCTGCCAGCTTTTCCAGGAATATGCTTGGGGAGATGGTGCCAAAGGCTTTGACGGCAAGCAGTGTCCAAAATATGGTATAAAGATGAAGATAGTGCATGTCTCATCTTACCTGAGCTGGTGCTGCACTGACCTGCTAAGTATGAAATCGACACAGCCACATAATGAGTCAAAACCTACTCTCCTAAGTCATGCAAGAAATCTCAAATAGCATTGGGAAGCGCTGCCAGATGGCAGTGCTTCATAGAAACACAATGTTAGCTTTCACAGATTCTGAGCAGGTAAAGCATTGCCTGCAAATGGTCTGACTCACACCCAAATATTTTTAAGTACTTGGGCATGTTCATACAAGCTAGTGTATGAACACCAAAATAAATTGAGATCCATGACTTTCAGAGGAACTGCTGTTGTGAGTATAGTCAGCTGGCTTCTTTTAGTCTGAAGTCTCTTGTGTTTGCATTAAGATACTTGCAGTGGCACCACTAGGGTAGGCACTATGCAGCATAAAAAGGCCCATAAAAACTCACAGTTCACAGAGGAAGGGGAAAAAAAGGATGTAAGATA
Source organism: Dasyornis broadbenti (assembly GCA_013397935.1). NCBI lineage: Eukaryota > Metazoa > Chordata > Aves > Passeriformes > Dasyornithidae > Dasyornis > Dasyornis broadbenti. Next base: position 197,589 of record VZRN01001760.1, read on the forward strand.
ATTATACACAAAGACTCATGGTCTTGATTATGGCCTATGTTCCTCCAATGATGTGAATGTAGAAGAGGTCTATAAAACATCTGTCTATATTTCTGCAAGTGGAAATTATTTCTCAGTGATGCAGCTTTTGTCCACCTGTTCTGTCCAGATCTCACTGATGCACTTTAACAAAGGGTGATCTGGCAGTGAGGCATATAGTGGTAAGGAAAGGATAATGGCCAAAGCAATCTGTGCTATAGCTTGAGCTGAAAAAAAGATTTGGTGATTACTTGTAGTACCAGCTTGCGTTAATGCTCCAGTAGCTCTAACGAGCACCAGAATCTTACAGATGCAAAATAGTACAAGATCATCCTCAATTTCTTTTGTCAAAACTTGGAATCAAAAATAAAATAGAGAGGGACACACTATCTACATATAGGCCCCAAGTGGTGACTGCAGCATTTAAACAGCCTTCTATTTGTAATGAAATACATAAAGCTTACCACAATTACTCATTAGTCTAATGAATAATTAGCAACTAATTCTGTTCCTCTGTTCCTCTTGGAGAAAATCACCTGATGCCAGCTATTAAATTACATAAAGTAGAAGGAGAGTTCTTAAGTTGCCTAGCAAATGTCAGTGCTGGAGGTAGATTTTCAGCAGTGTACAAAGTATCATTACCTTACAGTCAATGCAGTTTTACAGGAGTAGGCTTTATTTGTCATATCCAAAAAACAAAAATAGCAGCTGCATGAGCCGACATAAATATTCAAACTGTTAATGCATGAACACAAGTGGCAGTACCAGATTGCAAAGCTTAGCATAAAATCACAAATAACTAAATATGGTATACAGCGTTGCTTCTCTGCGCAATCAAAAACTTTGCATAATATTGCAGCACAGCTGGTTAGTAGCTCATGCCATGTAATTTAAGTCTCCTTACTAGATAAGAAGAACTTTGAAGCATTCTCTAATGAAATATCTCTTTGGTCCCAACAGTATCATGAATAAGTTCTCTCTTAGGTTTTCCCTGTTTCCAGGCTCATTGATTCATGACAGAGAAAGTAATGGTTTCTGTACATTATTATACACATTTTCACATTTATCATACAATGTGAAAAACGGGTATTATTCCATGTCCTTGAGCAGCTGTGCAATGTATATTTGAGGTCAAACACTTGATGGAATATTCACAACAGAAAATTAATAGTTTACATATTCAGAGCCGTGCAAAAGAAAGAAACAATAAAAGTTCCTCCATTACAGGAATTAGAGAAAACCAGTATACTTGTGAGAGGTGATACTGTCCCAGAAAAAACTTTATTACCTGTCACATTGAGATTTAGAGACATAAAACTCTCATTTCCCATTGCAATTTCTGACATGTTCAATAGCCCTGGTAATTGAACTACACTCCTAGGACTTTTTTAGCAGGCTGAGATCGCTTACCAGCTAACTACAGGCAATTAAAATCTGTAATGTGAATAGAAAAAAAAAAAAAAATTAATCAGCAGTATAATAGAAAAATAACAAATAACAAAAATAGTGTTTTGATGCAGAAGCAAAAATTCAATACAAAATGCACCATTTAATGTGTGCAAAAATAACAGGGTGCAAAAAACATTCTCAAAACTGGACTCTGGTATGTGTTCCCATACATAAAATAAATCATGTGCATCTTCCTAGCATTCAGATGTGAAAAAAACTGCCTGGAGCTATGATAACAGCTGAATGTTGCATTCTGTGAAGAATTAATATTTTCAGCAACAGTAACCAGCATTTTATGGAGATCAGATAAATCATTGCAATAAATATGAAGAACAGACAGTATGTTTTCTTAATTTATTCATTCATCTATTCACAATATACATTGATGCATTGATGTTAAGACATATAAAACATTAAAAGAAACAGACAGGTGTCTGGGGCTGTGGAGCTTTTGCTTTGTTTTGATCATTAAATTCTAACAATAGAGCCAAGATTAAATTATGTACTTCCATTTGCAAAAATTTGATATAAAAACATTCTGTTCTGGTGCAAAACATAAATGGTAAATTAATTGCTTCACCAAGCCATTGTGTAGACTCTTTGAAAAACATGTTGAAGATGTACAATATTCATAGAATACCCTGGAGAACAATGTGTTATGCTTAAGTAGTGATGAATTTTATGCTGGCCACTGCATTACCAGTCAGTTAAGTATTTTCTTAGTTATACCCTTGAGAATTTAGCAAGTAATTAATGATCATGAAAGATGAGAAGAGTCATTATGGGCCATACACATCTTTCCAAGATATGTCATTATTCAGGTTTGTCATAAAGCAGCACCTATTGTATTAAAAACTTATGCAACAAGAACTATAGGTTTAAGAAACAAACCTGCAGAGGGACTGGAGCACTGAAATACGGAAGGCCATAACACACACATTTCACAAGGCTATGACTACCTTGAGGGAGTCTGTCTGTGCTCAGGTGGAGCTCCTCTGCCATCAGAGGAGCTCTACTAGAAGGGCAAGCTGCTTCAAAACAAGAAACAAACAGGATTAGAGACGGCAATTCAAATTAGTTACAAGAGCTGCTGAAGAGGATAATGAACCTAAGCAGCCTCAGCAATATTCTAAATATAAATTGGAGAAAGAGCTTGAATTCAGGTCTGGGTGAATTTTATAAACTGGAGCAGCTACAACAGAGGAAGCCGATTGTTGTCTCTACGCTGCCACACAGGGGGTGACCTTGAGGACAAACTCAGTCTGTCCATGTCTACCACCCACCTCACTCCCATTGTAAAAACATTGCTTGATTGTATTAGGCAGACAAGACAGCTGGCGCTGTCCCTACAAGTGCCTCAACATCACACCCCTGAATTCAGATCACTTAAATGGGAAATGGGATCACCAGGTAACAGGAAGATGATCACACATAACTACCTTCTCCTTCCCTCCCTCTCTCCCCACCTCCCTCCTTCTTTTCCTCCTTTCAAATAAACTCAGAAGCTGAAGAGGCATACTTATTGGTTCCATGGTTTTGTCGTTCTTAAGTTTTATACTGTCTTGGTACACTTACCACACAAGAAAAAATAAAACCAAATAAAAACAAAACAAAAACAACAGCAAAAAAACCAAACAAACAAAAAACCCACAAAAACAAAAACAAAAAAAACAAAAACAAAAAACCCCACCATCTTCAAGTAGTTACAGTGAAACAAACGCCACCTTCTCACACTACAAATTATTAAACAAACAAAAAAATCTGAAAATCCAAGAGAAGAAAGTAAAACCCTATAGGCAGCTGCTCTTTTCTTTAAATCAGCCTACATATTTGGAAGTTTGAAGTGATAATAACCCACAAAATACTATTGTTTTGGAAGGTAATTCCTCCCATACACACAAATCTACATGAAATGAAATTTGGTAGTGCAAGTAAAAGACTATTTTCAGCCAGGGAAATGATGCCTGGAGAATTACATTTTTTTGTTTCCTCAGTTGTTGTCATGCTGGTTCTTGAAAATCTGGGCCATCATTCAACCTGTAGGTTCTGCTGTGCTGTTTCATGGAGAAGCGTTTGGGTTCTTTGAGAGCTGATCCAGTTTTAGCCAAGTGCACGGAGTGTTTCACAAAGAGCAATAAATTTCTGAGCTGCCTGTCTGCTGTTTGATCTTTTTGATTAACATTGCACGATAAAGGCAATGTTTAGGAAAAACAGTTTCTAAGAAATCAGCTCAGTCTAGAAAACTCATTAATGTTACGCTTCAGTTACATCAAAGAAAAACTGGCACGGAGCTAATAACAGTCACCTTCACAGAAAGACTCTGACAGTCTGATTTAAAACGGAGAAGATCATGGGCCCATTTCTCTAGAGAGATGAAAAGATTTTCTCTTGAAAATCAAGGTACTGATTTGAGGAAGTCTCTGTAGCCTGTCTAGCTGCTGTGCATCCATTTGATGACCCAGGCACAAACTTTCAGACATCAATGACAACCACCAGGTATTTAGGAAACCCATGGCAAGCACCTCACTCGATTGCTCATAATTCTCAGAATATATTCACAAGCTGTTATATATTGACCAGCAGTATGTTGTCTTCCCTGGCGTGCTCACTGAGATAATAATCTGTTCCTATGGGCAGCATCACTGATGGAAAAAGGATCTAAACAAAGGGTCCACACACTATGCCATAAATAAGGATGACAGGATTAGCCCTAAAGCCACTCTTCTCAGAGGTGCTGTCTTGGAAGAGAAGGACAGGTGTGGGCTGAGCCTGCAACTGAGCAAACCCCAGACTGAGCCCTCCACAGCGAACATCATCCCACAGGGTCTCAGTACCGAGGCCAGAGCCAGTGACCAGGAACAGGGTCCCTGGGCAGACAAGGCAGACCATAAGCCAGTACTAGGATCCAGCCAGGGTGTCAGTCAGGAACAGCAGGAGACAAGGCTGGGTGTAAGCACACTCACAGCGTAGCTCAAGGTCAGAGCTGGGTGCCCAGGGCTGAGTCAAAATGGGGCTCCTGGACCACGGAGGGGAAGACGCATAAGTAGGGATTTCAGGTGTGGCTGCTTAGGGCATTTAGGACCTACCAGAATCATCTCTGCTGTCACTGGACTTTGAAAACAGTAAACTTCCTTGGCAGCTTCCAGTTTTCCACTGTTTCTTGCTAAAAGGCAATGTACTTACAAGGAATATATGTAAAGCCTGAAACTTAAAAACAGAGTCCAGCTCGAGTTCTTGTAAAGTCTGATAAACAAGAGACACATGCCCAGTGTGAGCAGTTTCTTTGCTTTTTTTAACCTTATTATTGCCATATTGATAATGAAAACTTACATATAGAAAATTAGGGTAATCCTACCACTAATGTTCATCAACATTTTCATACACTTAAGTTTTTTATAGTTAATATAGGCCAAGGTAACCAACGTTTTAGGAGGAACCAGAATCTCTAAGCAAAAGCTTGAGTAATGGCTGGCCCAAAGAAGGACATGGACTCCAGAAGGAAGGTTTTGGTTGTGATAAGAGAGCCAAGATGACCTGTTTAATCTTTCCTTGCCTACATCCTATATTCCTTTTTATCTGTGAGGAGGTGGAATGATATTTTAACACAGCACGTTTATTGGCTTCCTGAAAAAAATTGTTATGCATAATGTCTGTGTTTGACTTGTCTAGTGGTCTGGAAAAGAGGCAACAGATTGCCCTCTAGGAATCCTCTAGGAATCTCTTATCATGATATTTTGCTTACCCTTTGCTGTTTGAATTAATTACAGCCTTTCTATATGAGAAAAATATATGGATTAACAAAGACTCTGCCTATGTTGTCAAAACCAGGACCTCTAAATCCATGTTATAGCCTTACTTTTGACTCAAACCTCTGTCAGGGTCACACAGACTTGAGGGCCTTCACCACTATCTACTTTGTCAAATCTATTTCATGATTTCCATTCTGACAAGACAAATTAATAAGTCCATTGTTTAGATTTGTTTACCATCTTTTTGATCAATAACTATGTTCAATGTGGACATAGCCAGCCAGAGATGGGATAATTAGAATAGGAATATAAGTGTCTTTTATAAATTGCCTTGCAAACAGGAGTAATCTTGGGCACCATTAGGAAACCATTTTCTTCTGTTTCCAGGGAACATCCCCATGTTGTATGGCAAAAGGGAAAAAAATGAAACAGTGCAAAGCCAGACACTTACACTATCATTTTATTAAAAGAAAATACAAAAGTGCATAAGATGTAGGCCACAAAAGGGGACTGGAATAAGTGATTTGTGAAAAATTAATTCTTTTCATCATCATGCAGCTACACGAAGCAATATATTTTAATTGGCTGGATCTGAGAACCCATATTTCACTTCTTTTCCTACTCCCCTTTTAACTGCAGTGTTAGCCTTCTTTTATGAGACCAAAGATGGCAGGGTACCAGCACAGCTATGAAGGAAATACCTTACCATACATGAAGTGTAGGGGCTTGGCCAGGGGGCTGAGTCTTACCAGAGTGAAAGGGAGAGGGCAGAAAAATACTCTTGAATCACAAGTTATACAGGAAGAGTTCTCATCCACAAGGATTTTGAACCAGCACCACAGGGGCCATTGTGAGGGCATAGGAAATGTAAAATAAACCTAAGTTAAAGCACAAGAATTACAGGTTCCCTAAGGAAAGAAAAATCCAAGAAATAAGAAAAACCACTCTGACTTTTTTCGTGACGGACGATTCCACCAACTAAAAGTAAATACAACCCTCTTTGTTCAGAATCAAGAAATGGAGAGACAAGTAAACAAATGTGTTTCAAACCAGTTAGGCAAGATCTTATTGGCAAGAAGTCTGTATTGTGAGGAAGCCTGAACGTCTGATCCACAGCAAGGACCATGATTTCTGCGTGGAAAGTGGAGAGAGACAATGTTCCAAGTCCTGACAACTGCAGTTTGATTGAATAAAATGTTGCAATAAATAATGTTATATCCAGTTTTTCCTAAGCTTTTTATTTTAGGAATTACAGAAGTATGTTTCCTGATTAATATAATGTAAAAAGTAAATAATTAAATATTTAAGTAGATGTACATTTGAAGTTGTATCTTCCAGGTCTCAGCATCAGCCAGCCACTGAGACACAAAGCAGCATTTCTGAACAACCTTTCTGAGCAACAATTTCCAGCTCTTTTCTGCATCAGATTACAGATAGTTCATATTTTTAAGCCATCCTTTATTATCACAAATTATCATTTTGTCACAATTCTCATAAGTACTTCTTTTATTAGTGACAACAAAGTACTGTAGGGAACATTAAAGGAGATGTCGAGGATATTTACAGCACTATGAATGTGAGAACCAGAAAGGAGACAGGCAAGACCCTACAGGGGCAGGCACAGGAACTCGCAGAGATGAGCATACTTCCTGTGAAAGGGATGAAGGGTGAAAATCTGTACCAAATACTTCATTTTCCTGTTGTCCAACTACTCAGTGAACAGCTTTATCTGTAGCCAGCAAAGACAGATTTAGATGTTTTCTCACAAGTTATCTGCCATCCATTAACTGGTGAAATATGATATCAGTGCTCTTTTATATTTACTTTACTTTAAATTCAGATATCTTCTGATATCAATTGTCATATAGAAAGGATGGATTTGCCATTAAAGAAATACACTAAATCCGTGTTTAAATCCCCAGCTGCTGTACCACTGATTTTCTGTTTCCTGTAAAGTGGCAGCCTGAGATTCACTAGTTAGGAACTAGTTTAAATTTCAGCTTTTCCCTGGCATAGATGGAGGAAAACATGTTAGCATAAGAACTTGCCTAAAATGAAATATAATCAATGAGATCCAACAGGATTAAATCGTCTAACTTACATTGCCTGCAAACCACAGCATAATTATGGTTGAGGCTACAAAACATCAGGCCCTTATTAGCCAAGCCTGATCCAGGTCAAGGTCACTCAAAATTAAGCCTTATTGCAGGTAGTTTAAAAGCCAAAGAATAATGCTTGGCAAATCAGTGTGTATTTTGAAAAATTTAAAACAAACAAAAAAAAGACATCTGGAGTAAATTCCAAGTTTTTTTTAACTTCCTTCATTGGAATAGGAAGAAGTGAAAAAGAGAGCTAAGGTAACAAAAAATTTTAATCAAACCTAAATGAGATCTCCCTTTATCTCCCTTTATTCTTTAGCATATTTCTAATGTTATTACTACTTTTAACGAAAATAAATCAAGACACATTTCGTTAAGTGCAGTATTGTTACATGATTTTGGAACGTAATTGAAAGAGCACTTTGAAAACACCAGAGCAAAGCTTTCATTTTTCAGAAAGAATCTCCATTTCACAAACATTTTCAACCAGACCAAAAACTGCAGTTTTCCTGTAAAAGTACTGTTCACCCAAGGCATGGCCCCTACTTGCACTCTTGGGAATTCTTATGCCAGGCTGGAGAGAGGGAGTTTTGCTGAGCTTTCCTTGGGGTAAAGGAGGGCATCACAGTCCCTGTGAACTCTTCCCACCCCGAAGAGTGGATGATGAAGCAATTTAGCTCTAGACCACGTCTTTACTGGAGGACTGAGGTAGCACAACCTGCCCCAACCACACGTCTACGCACACACGTGTGTGCGTATGAGCACGTGCACGCTTCGTATACTCCCACACACAGATATCAAAGGTACACACACAGCTGTACTTGCTACAGCTTTAGCCTTATTTGCAGCCAAGAGCTCAGCACAAGGACATGGTGCCAGGAAACACAGCAATATCTCAGGAAAAACGTCCTCTCTACTACCAACAGACGCAGCAGAAGTAGATTATGTCGCACAAGTTTCCATGGTAAATGAAATTAATGAAAAATGCCTCATTTCTGAATTGCATCATCGGAGAGCAATTCTAATGGAACTAACAATGAGATATGTAGGTGATAATATTCTTCCTCCTCAATGTAGCAGAATGGGAGGAACATATCCCTGTTGTGCACTAAATGCCAATACATGTAGCCAAAGTGTTTATTGTTTTCAAGCCCTCAGGAAATCTGGGTAAAAACTAAAGCCAATTTTTCTATTGTATCATTCAGTGAAATGAATGTTCATTATAACACAGAGAAATGAAACAATGCAAGGCCATTTTAAATTTAAATATATTTTAGCAAGTAGAGCAAGGACTGCCACATTATTCTCTCGGTAGGGTGTGAGCTGCTGTATCAGTAAGCATCTGTTCTCTGTAATTCCTCCAGTCAGAATCCGATGATTTAGTAAATATGCAAAAAGCTGTACTTCTGAAAATTAACATTTTTCCTGAGGTGTTTGTTTCTAGTTCATATACAGCAGATGGCACTGGTGGAATAAGAAGTTATGATACGTGGCAACTTGTAGAAGTCCTTCAGCATGTCCAGTCAGGTTTTGAATGTCTGCAAGAATGGAGACCCCACAAACTCCTTGGGCAAACAGTCCCTATGTTTTACAAGCCTCACCAACCAGGAAATTAGTATTTTCTTATTCTTAAATGGAATTTACTCTATTTCAATTTGTGTCCATTTTCGCTTGTCACTGGACACCACATTAAAAAGCCTGGAGCCCCCTTATTTGCACCTTTCAAGTATTTATGCATGTTGATAAGATCCCCACCTGAATCTTCTCCAGGCTGAACAGTCACAGTTGTCTTGATGTCGTGCTGATTTTTTGCCTTTTTCTTTTATATGTTCTCTATATTCTTTACACATATGCTTGTAGCCTATTATTGTATTAGTGACTGGTTTTCCCTGTAGTTTTCCATACCCCTTCCCTAGGCAGAAAGACAAAACCCACTCCAAGGGCCCCTATCCTATCTTGGTTCTTCCTGGCTACCAATGTTGAAATTAGCCCTTCAAAATACATTTTCCTAAACAAAGTTTAGTTTCCATCTGAGGCAGGAAGATTTAGAGAGGGTTGAACCAGGGGAAAATTGCCTCACCCCCTGTGCTCCTAATTGGTGATTTTTGTCAAATATGCTAATTTGCTAAACTTGTAAACTGTATTCACCCTGTGGGGGGTGGGCTTTTGTGGACATTTTTCTGTATTTGCCCCTGGAGGCCTCCAATAAAGACCAGATTTTATCTTACCTCTTATACTAATATTATCTCAAAAATGTGTTGTTTCATTTCTAGGGCCTTTAAGGCATCAGTCTCAGCTTCTACTCACATGTCAGATGCTCCAACTCCATAATCAACTTTGAGATCTTTTGCTGGACTTACTCCAGCATGCCATATGTCCCTTGTACTGAGGAGCCTAGAACTGGACCCAGTGCTCCAGATGCTGACTAGAGGGGGAGGATTACCTACTCTGACATGCTGGTAATGCTTCTCCTAATGTAGCCCAGGGCGATTTTGGCTTTCTTGCCTGCAAGAACATATTGTCTGTGAAGATCCCCAAGTCCTTTTCTGCAAAGAACTTTGCATTTACCTTTGCTGAATTTCATGAGACTCCTGTTTCTTCTGCCTGTTGAGGTCCATCTGAATTGGTAGCACAACTACCACGTCTAATAAGCAATCCTCCAAGCTTTTTATCATCTGCAAATATGCTGAGGCTGCACTCTGTGCCACCATCCAGGCTATCAATGTTAATGTTAAATAATACTGGTCCCAGTATCAATGGTAGTGCACAGCCCTTCTCAAGACAGACAGTGTTCTGCTGATCACAGCCCTTGAAGACTGATATTTAACCCAGGTTTCAGGCCACCTTGTTGTTCCTTTATCTAGTCTGTATTTCATCATTTTGTCTGCAAGGCTTTTACATAAGACGGGTTCGAAAGACTTGCTAACTTCCAGATCCTCTACCCTCTCCTTGCTCTCCAAGCCATGAATGGAATCATAGAAGGCTATTAGGTTTATGATGTATGATTTCCCCTTCATAAATCCATTCTATCTAAACCAAATCACCTTCTTGCCCTTATTATGTTAGGCAAAGCTTTCCAGGATAAGTTTCTCCAACATCTTTCCAGGGATTGAGATGAGGCCATTCAGCCTGCAGTTCCTTGGATTCTCTTTCTTGCTCATGGCTTACATTGGGCAAAATAAATTACACCTTTCTTCTGAATTAATATAGGCACTCCCTACCTCCATGCTTAGATGCAACATCTCAAAATTGAAACAAAGCATGCTCCTTTGTTTTGAACATGTTTTTCTCTTGCCACCATTTATGAAACCTAAAATAGTTACAGGAGCATTCAGATAACAACAGTTAACAACAGTTAAAGGAACATTCAGATATTTTACACTACTGGGAGATTGCTGGGATTCTGGTGCAGTTCCAAGTGACCACAGCCACAAGAAATGTGATGCGTATTTTAGAAGAAATCTCCTGTGATACCTTCAGAAAGGTTGTGTTTGTCAGGTAGGCAGGTGGGCTTCCCTAGGATGACACTTATTTTGACTCCATTGTCCTGATAATGACTACCATAGGCCAAATGCTGCAAAGACAAGGCTACAAAAATCAAGGAAAAATTATTTGACTGAAGTCTGAACTGACTGCTTAGTAAAAAAAGTACATCCAATCCCCTCACAAAGCTGTATTTAGGAGAGAGTTGAACTAATTTAAGGTAGAGAGACAGAAGAAAGAACATGAATGGTGAATTTCCTTTACTGTCACTATGACACTAGACCTTCCTTGGGATTAACAAAATACATTGGCCATCTCAAATTTTATTTATTTTTATTTGTGCAGCTTAGTGAGAAGGTTTTTTCCTTCAGGAGATGAAGTAATTCTCCAGAGTGTTTACATAAGGTTAGATGGTTCTCGGAAACTTCTGGAGCATTCACCCTGGGCATTAAATCCTAGTTTTGAATTTTCCAGCTTTTATTAGAACTTTAAATCTTACAGCCCATCCAATTTGCTTTTATTCTAGTTTTATGTTTAATAGTGGTATGAAAAAAGCAAAGCCAAATGGAACCTTTTACTTACAAGTACACTTGAAAAGCATTTTGATAGGAGAAAATCTTAAACAAGTTACAACTTTCTATTCTGACATGCCACATGTGAATAAAAGAACAGAGCCAGAATGATTTCCTCACTACCTGGATAAAACACTGTGGAGATTGCCAAGTGTTCCTAAGAGCAAGAAGTTATATTGTCAATGTAGGGAAAGGGATGAAGGCCACTCTTCTTTACAAGAGGACAAATGGTAATTCTTACATATACTCTATCACTTTAGGGGTTTTCACATGCATTATACATGCAGCGCACTATTTTGGAATACTTTCCACTCGTCTTTTGCACAGAAAATACAACTGACAGGACTGAGAAATCATTCCTAGGTCTTTTATTCTCTGCTGGACTTCGGGACTGCACAGTCTCATCTTCCACTTCACTGAATGTCAGTGTTGAGTGAAAAAGTGGGCAACCTCTTGGCTTCAGTAATACTCTGGTGCCATGTAACACATGTATTATTTCCCCAAACATTTTTGGCAGTTACTTCATGAACATCTGCTGCCCGCAGTTAGGGGCAACCTGTCCTCCCCCACAGCTGCTGATAGCAGCAGGCAGCTCATGTCCTCACCTTCTTCTGCAGGTTCAGTTCCCTCTATCAGCTTGAGGTCTATGGCTTAGGGCAGTGAAGAGCAGCTACCACAGAGCTGTTGTGGTCAGCGTAGCAGTGTAAAAGGATACTTCAGTGACTTTCTCCAATGCTTCAGTCCATTCTCCTGGAGACAGTCCAATTTTTCAGAATTCATGAGAATAGCTGGTATTGCAAAAGGCATGATAAGCATAAAAACATATGTTAAAATTTTTACCTAAGCCTTACTGGAAAACTGAGGAGTTTTGAGAAAGAAAGCAAATGGCAAATTACAGTGGAGAAGAAAAAGTTTAACTGGACTTCCATTCTAACATCATATAAAAGGCAGACAGCTTTTCTGAACTCTGGTTAAAAATATCAGGAGTGATGTGGCGTTCAAAAGAACAAGAAAATGGCATTAAATATAGTCTGTTCCTGTTCTTGCAGTGATAGCTGGAGCCCATCCAAGGCATTCACACAGAGCTACAGAATCCCCTCCTCCTCAGAAAAAAAACACACAGTAGGGATGTTTGGTGATACAGATGAGAAGTGAGCAAAAGAAGGAAAATAGCTTGAAGTATTCTAAATTCTTCTCCAAAATATATACCCAGCAGGGAAGAGTATGAATCATCATTCAGAGAGGCACAGAAATTATCATCCTCCCTGTGCTAGCTTTGTTTCCCTTGCTTTTAAATTTGTTGAAATTTTGTTTTGGTTTGTTTTGTTTTAAACACCAGAGCCATTGTTTTCCTGTATGCTCACTTGAGTTACTTTCAGCCTTCAAATTTTTCTGAAATACAAGACCTACAAAACAAGTCATTCTTTGTTCACCCTCACCCTCACAAATCATCACATGACAAAATCATTGCCCTACTGCCTGCAGGTGACTGATTGGAAAAAATGAGTTCTGACACTGAAGAGATTATGACGAAGAACAGGCTTAAGAAAACAGAGCCTGATGTGGAAAAATAAAAGGTTAACTTCCTCCCAATTAACTTTTGGGGCACAGAATTCTAGTGCATCAATTTGAATCTGATGTTTTGTCTCAAAAATCTGTACCTTAAAGTAGGATTCCACTCTTCTCAGGGGCAGGAACAAGAGTTTTGCAAAGGAGCTGAGATTCAGATGTCTTCATTTTTTCCTCTGTGCCATGTACAGAGCAGGATGCCATGTCAGAGTGGTACAGAATGTTCACCACCTGCTGTAGGCTGCACTCTAACCAGGACTATTTCTATATCTCTGCATTTCAAAAGTGCTGAGACATCCTGATAGCTCATTTGCCTTAAGCAATAAGGATTTTCAGCACTCCATCACCTAGAAATTATCCACAATATTTAAGAGCGAGCTCCAAAATGCTGAGTCAAGTGCCTGCAATCTATAGAAAAGGTACATGGGCTATATGAGCTTTGCAATAGCCAAAGCACTGAATGGTGCAATATCTAAACTGTACCATGAGTAATGCCAAGTGAGAGGAACAGGGAATTTTGCAGAACTTGGGTCCTAACTTAAAGCTAGATCTAGGTCCTCTGTCTGGTCCTTGTTAAAAAACACTGCTGGCAAAAAAGACATTCTTAGCACACCCTTTTAACCTCTCTGACTCTTTGATTTCTTTGCTGCCCCTGAAGAATAAAGAGTGCATTTCTCATAACCAGATGGTGAAGTTCTGCATTGGTTGCCTTGCATGCCTCTCAGGCATGTGAGCAGCTACGCCATTGACCAGAAAATCGGTTTGTCCGTTCTGCTTCTATCTGATAACTTTGAAATGTGGCAATACTGACTGTTAATTTGTTAAGTATAATTAGAAAATGCTTAGAGACACTGCAGTCTTCAGGGACCTTAGACGTCCAAGGAAGCCCAAGCAGAGAATAAGTTCCCAAATGTTCAGTTCAGCCACAGTAGCAGTATTCTCAACTACGCAGAACAGAAAAACTGCAGAGGTTCTACTGCTTTTTAATTACAAAGATGATAGAACAGATTAATTTTTAAAAATTTTCCTGTCAAAATTAGACATTGATTTTTTTTAAAATACACTTCAAGCACCTAGGCTTTATCTGAAATATTTTCAGATATTTCCAAAATATTTAGGGGGTTTTGGTATTAAATTTTCTCTCATTCCCACTGCACTGTTATCAAGCTTATCTAATTTTTCATGTACCCTTGCTCTCTTCCATATCAGCAGTGTGACCCAGTTCCATATTAGATATCATTAGTTCAATCCTACTTCTCATGCCAAAATCACTAAAGAAAATACTAAGATCTACTCCAAGGCTGATTCATGAAAAATGGTCCTAGTAGTTCCTTTAAACCCATTACATATTTTCTTCAATATTGCTCATTTTCATCTCCACTTTAAACAACTTCCTAACTATCTCAATGTTTGTACGTCCATGTTATTAATGAGCACTTTCCTACGGGCATCATTTCAGATGCTCTGCTCATAAATTAGTCTGTCTCAGTGGGACTACTCCCATTTAACTTCACATGTCTTTAGAGTGGTCATCTACAACTGAGCTAGTCACCCCTGGCTAACTTTGCAGTCAATGGAGAGAAATATGCACTTGTAGGCGTGATTCATCTGATTTATTTTAGATATTTATTTCAGGATGGGATGAATCATACCCTAAAAGGAACTATTTTTTGGCATTGCTAAAAAAGGGAGCATGGGGTGAGTAGTTCAGAAAGAGGTTTCCAGAGCAGCCACATGAATTTAGCCAGATGAATCCTATCATTCATTACCAAACAAATTTGATCTTTCATATCTGCCTGCTTTATAAAATCTGTTATCCAAAAAATGAATGCAGTTATTCAGGCGTAAACCTCACTTGACAAAATTTATTCTAATTTATACCATTTTCTTTTACCTTTATGTCATAAATTATTCTTTCCATCATGATTTTATCTTGCATACTCCTGATGTTACATTAGTAGGTCTGTTGTTGCTCAATACTTTCACCCTGAATAAATTAACCTCAATGTGTTTTGCTCCAATTTGCAAAGCAGATTTTCTGTGCAGTCATTCCGATCTGTACTTTATTAACTTTTATTTAATATTTTGTGTTTATTTATACATCATTATATACTATATAATATTGAGCTTCTTTTCTTTATATTTCCTTTTACATTGTCTAGTAAAGTGCTGGATATTGTAAAAGTTAAGCCCAAGCAATGCCAGAAGCTTGGAACACAGGAGATTCATTACTAAATATGTTTCGAAAGGATGCACTGTCCATTTGTAACTCTTCAGTTTTGGGTCTTTAGAATCAACATTTGAATAACTAGTAAAGGTAAAAAATGCACTTAAGCATTCATTTTACATCCAGTGAATCACAACAGTTATTGAAATCAGAAAATGTAGAAGGGGAAGGATGTAAAATTACTCAGAAATACATGACCCCAGAGCAGTAAGCAACTTCCACTCCCGGAATCCTCTTTATTGCAAAGCCTCTTTGCAAACAGATGCACTTGAAAATGATCTCTCTGATGCTTAGTAAATTAATTTCAATTTGACTTTATTAATACTAAATAGTTATCCTTATTAACAAGACATATTCATCACTAGATTGCCATATTTATCAGAAATAATAAATTGCAAACATTTAGCATAACATTCCAATCATTAAAAGACTATAGTAGGGAGGGGGTTTTCATACTCCGAAGAGTCAAGAATCATGCATAATGTAATAGCATATTTTTCAGCTGGTATCAGCAGGCCAGATTTCAAGAGATATTTAAAATGTGCTTTTATTAACAAGAGAAAAAGGTCTTTCAGCCGATCTGAAGCAATTTCTGTGAGAAAAGCTGAAGAGGCTATCATTATAAAATGCAATGGTAAACAGAGAATCCTGATGGAGAACATCCTAGGAAACTGTTTCCCCCTATATTTGATCTGTATTTTGTGAGGAACTGATCCAAAGCTCATTTGAAAGTCAGCTGAAAAGCTCCTGCTGAAGCCAATGGATTTTGGACCAATGCTGGAAGGCAAAAATAAGGTAGCTGAAATTATCCACAGGGGTTTGGACTTGAGATGAAAAATAAATGATGTTCAAGATCATGTATATAATTGGTGTTAAAATGAGAGATGAAACTAACCTGCAAATTTGAAAACAATATGGAGTTCTTTTGGATTTTTTCCTATTCAACCAACCCCAATGGCCCTCAAGGCTTTCAATATATGCTTTTATTCAGCAGCACTATTTTCACAGAAATAGATGGCAGATATGAAGTGTAGCATGTAGAGGCTTCTGTGGAATCACCAATAAGTCTTAATTCACATATCAGACCCTAGTTTATTAAATACTACTGGTTAATAACATAAAGATCTCTTTGAAAAAAATACATGGATGAAAATTTTATATGGGAAATCAAATGACCAGAAAACATTGGTAGTGAAAATATTCACATTGAAGAAATGTGTCAGAGCTTCCTCGGAGCAAAGCTGGAGAAACCAGCTCATTCACAAATGGGCTTTTTAACATTTACCCCATGTACGAGTGATACAGTCTTGTATTATTAGTAATTCACTCATCTACCTTTTATAGACTAATATAATTTAGTATTTATAATAAATTATTACATATATTAAGCTGATTTTGTATCAAAGCTAAAATAAAAGAAGAATTATGCTTTGCAGCAGTACGTTGAGTCAGTGCTCATGCTGGAGTTTCCATCTGCAGACTCTCTCAAGCTCCTCTTTATCTTTAAACTTAGGCAAATTAGATTCATCCAAAATAGGTTAACTACCTAATAACACCATTTTGGGTAAAATGTACATTTTAAATTCAAACTTCTAATCTTTCTTTTCCATTTGTTTTTATCCCCTGGTTATTATTGTAATCATAATTTTTAATATATTTCATATTATTGAAGATATGAATTCTTAATCTACTATCTGTATGGCAGTATTCTGTATTATTGTATTGTATCATGTATTTAAGACTTTTGGTAAAAATTAAAAATATTTGTTACACTGAGAGTCTTTCATTGGGGGCTGGCTCCTGGAATCCTCCTTGGGAGGGTCTCAAGACAGAGAAATGACACATAGTTTCTAGTGTCAAAGGAGACAGGCTTTGTTATATTAGGATTTAGCTTATGCTAATGCAAATCTCTAAAATAAATCTGGGGATCTATGAGTGCCTATTTTTCTACCTGCTGGCTATAAAGAAGCCCAGAATGAGTAGCTCAGATGTAGATAAAGAGCTACATGTTAGCAGTTACATCAACCCCACTTCAAATGATGTAGATTTACCACTGTCTGTTGTCTAAAGGTCTTCTCAAAAGGCGAGATATAAATCCCATTCAAAACTTTACTCCACATCTTGAGGAGCAGTTCCAGCAGAGAGGAAGAGGAATGAACAGGACACATTAGGGGTCTCCAAGAGTTTGCAATTCTAACAGTCTGAAAAGGTACTATAATTTTCAGAGTGACATTGGTTCCCATGACAAGTTGTAAATTCTGAGATAACCAGAACAACATTTTTAAGCAGGAAATTCCTTAAGGGGTGCAATCTTTGCCAAGGACAAAGCATATTAAAAGGGGCATTTACTCTACATAGCCTGTTGATAACCAAAAACCTCTCTGGAGCTAGAGAACAGGTATGAAAGGAATATCCAGCAGCTAACTGGGAAACAGAGTTTGTGTGGTGGTTAAAAACGAAAAAAGGTTTTGTCTCTAATGCTGTGTAAGAACACTTGTGTGCACAGTGTGTTCTGCCTTCCATTCATTTACAGTGTACACAACAGCTTCCTGGTGCTTTTGTCCATGTGTCCCCAGGCAAGCTGATCAGGCAAATGTGAGATAAAATGTAGGTTTTTGAATGATCTGCAGGGCATGTTCCACCAATTTCACACACAGGCTGGTCTGCCTGACTCATAAATTTAGCCTTGATAGTTAGCCTCCAAGTCACTGATTTGCTTTCAGCACATCACTTAGACACACTCGGTCGTGATCTGGAAACGAGTAGCTGTTCAAAGTGTTCTGCCTTGGCAGTGTTCCTGCTGCAGAGCAAAAATCCCTAACCTTTTTAGGAGTTGTGTGGAAACACATGATTGGGACCCAAAGCTTTAGCTCTAAATCAGACCTAAACTCGAGGAAGAACAATAGCAAATTTACAGCTTAGTCTCTTCTGTAACTTTAAAAAATATTTAGCAGTGTGACTTGCTTAACAAGATGTTATATACTTGAGAGCAGCATAAATTTATCTGAAGGCTCATTCAGAATACACAGTCTGGTTCAAAGTACAACACAGTACTTGTTTACTCAATGCAGTGGGCAGCACTGTCAAAATCACATTTCTGTTGCTAATAAGAACAAAAAAAAAAAAAACCACTTGTTCTTTTTACTCTCTCTTTTTTTTTTTCTTTTTATTTTTTTGGTAAGAGAGCTGGGATGCCTTACTTTTTCATATTTAGAGCATGATAAAGGGCCCGGACAACATTTTCTAGATTGCTGTTAATGCAGAGTGGAATACAGGGCTATTTATAGCCTTTGTGACTTTAACCAGCCATTGTGATTGAAGCAGAGACCTTCCTAATTCACTCTTCATCATCCTATAGTTGTTTTTGTTTGACCTAATTATCTGTGACTGCAGGTGTCAGCCTTTCTTAATGTGCTTGAATTGTGTGCTAGGAAAAAAACATCACAAGAGCTTTGAACATACAGATTCCCAGACAGACCATCTATAGAGCCTTTTATTTGCTTTCCCTGTGTATCGCTGGTCGTTTAAAAACAAGACGAAGTAAAACAGGAATTTTTTTTTAATCAAACTTGGTTATTTCTGGCCAAATTTGGTGCTATATGGCCTGTAGGAGAACATAGGCATTCTGTTAGCATCTATAGATTAGCAAGGTATTTAAAGGGAAGAAAGCACTAAGCAGACAGACTGCAGCAGACTAAGTTTACATGGCAGCTATTGTGCAATGCTGAAAGGTGATTGTACAAAAAAGAAAAAAAAGCCATTCTGTAAATCTGGGGTAAAAGTGGAAATGCTACTCTAGCAAGAAGATCAGGACGGACAGTGTCACATGGCAATCATCCAGATTAAAGGTGCAGCTTGCAACATGGGATTGAAGAATCGGGACAGCACTCTACTCAGCATCCTATAATTGGGTAAGTGGTGAAATCATACTCAGCTCCACTCATGCCAAAATATGCTGATGGTAGGAAGGTAGTACCCAGCTTTTCTATTAGTCACTAACTGGTGAGATGAGGACTCAGGCTGCACTGTAGATATCTAAAGTGAAATCAGAAGAATCCTCCCCCTCTTTCTTACAACCTCCCCGTTGCTTTTACTCTATCCAGTGTGCTCCCCCTTCTTTCATGATTAAGCTCACTTATTCAATGAATCCCTTGGTAGTAAGAAAGTACCATTCTCAGACAGCTTGCTTTGCCACATTTCTTGGAGTGATGAGGAAATTTTGCATATCTATAAAGTTTACTGTGGTCATTTCTACTGAACCAAAATCTGAGAATCTTAGCAAACATTTGGTTTAGGGTTAAAGTAAAGTACTTCCATGCACAATATATTTTCTTATATTCATTTACTATGTATTTTATTTTTCCCATAGACTATAGCAAAAAAAACTTCCACCAGTGCACATCCTTTCCCTTAAACTATGTAAGACTGACTTGGCTTATATGCAGCATCTGCCAGTGGCTGCAGCAGCCAATCCTCACCAAATGCAATAACACATACTCTGACTCTTGGGCAGCTTTGTTATGCTGTTTTGTTATTTATGATCCACCTACCATGCTGGGCAGGATCAGGGGGAGGGTACCCTTATACAAATTAAAAGTGCAAGCAAAATTCTGGTGTTAAATTCTGCTGATCCCTTGGCACTTCTGCAGCTGTGTTCACAATCAAGTCCGTCAGTGATGCACACAAGCTAACTCTTTGCAGATGATAAGAAACATGGGAATCCTTTTGTGGGAGCTATCTTATTTTTATCACAGGGCTTGCAGACAGTAAATCTGCCTTCCATGCTCAACCTTTTCAGAGTCAGGTACTGATTCTTTCCTGCTTACTGCTTCCCTTAATATCACTGCCCCTGTGGCAACAAAAGAGGAAGGTGGTGTTCTAGATATATTATGCATAATGTCTTCTGGGAAAGAGTTAGTTTGGATTGACGGCTGATGGTCCTGATTGTGTGTCTGTGAGGGCTCTTACCTGCCACTGCTGAAGAGAACTAATGAGATGCAGCACAGGTCAGCGAGATGGAAAGCACAGGCAGGCACTTCAGCTGTCACATAGCTTTTGTTTTGATATTCTTACTCACCAGGACCACTATAATGTCTTAGGGGGGAAAAAAACATTTGCTGTCACTTCTCTTGTTTTTCTGAGCATATCAGTGCACTTTTGGAGCTCTATGAAACAGCCACGACTGGGAAATAATTTTGTTGCTGGAATTATCTCAACAATAGAACTGTTTGTGTCATTTAGCACCACACACACACCAACTATTCTTTTTTTTGCTGCTCTACAGCATGGCTAACTGGGAAAATCTTTTATCCCAGACCACCGATACAAAGACTTTCCTACTATTCAGCAGGATGGGCTCTAATGTCTACTTGGCAGGGGGCAGAATCTGGTGGCAGATTAATCTGATTCTGCTGCTAAGAAGAAACTATATACACTGCTGTACAAACAATTTTACCTAACTATGCTCCTTGCCACCATCTAGTGGGTGGCTGGACATTTTGTTTATCCCTAAAAATTACTGGGTTATCTTTTGGGAGAAGGCACAGAAACACTTTGCATATGTGCCATACTTAAATGTGTTTGTCAAAAATAGCTTCTCTGCTAGCTGGTTCAATAATTACTATATCTGTTTTATCTACTGCATGTTTTCCTCGAAGTATACTGCTAGAAGTCAAATATGGCAAGCCTTTGCTCTGTATTTAGTTCATCAAAGCTGTCTTTGAAAACCTCAGCCCACTGAAAGCCCTTAGGAATGTATGTCTGTTTTCAGATGGAAGCATTACTTGCCTCAACTTTGCCTTTTATAACAGAACATATTGCATATGGACCAAATGTGTATATACAAAGAGAAACGAAGTCAAGATGACTTACTCAAATTTACCTCTGACCTCAGTCAAACTGTTCTCTGGCTTTTTATACACTTGTGTGTAAGTTCCCCTGCAGCCCTTATGGATTCCCACTAAGCTTAGGGAGAAGGCAGAACAAGGCAGAAGAAGAGACAGATGGAGTCTTAAGAATACACTTACTGTGCAAGAAAGTGTTTTGTTCTGCTGTCCAGCCACAGTCCCAAACTCCCATTACACTAACAAGCACTTTTCAGCTGGGTCTATCAATACAAATTCAATGCTCTGAAATCAGAGTCAGTTGTGTAATAGACATAGAGTTTTGATAGTCACAAAACTTCCACTCTGTTGCAATGAAGAAGCTTAAAACCTCTACTGCCAAAGTCACAAAAACTGCAGTGTACAACAGAAAAGAACAGCAGTATGACCAATGCTCAAAAATAACAATGCAGCTTTCAGATGGTTAAAAAAACTGCTCTTATTCCCTTCTAAGCATGTTTCCAGAGCTATTTTCAGCAGTCATTAGTTACTCACTCATAGATAGATAGATAGATAGATAGATAGATAGATAGATAGATAGATAGGTGTGTGTTTGTGTTTGTGCATGTCAATGTATACATATGTCTACACACATACATAGATTTTCCTACACTTCCCCTTTTGTGATCTACTGATGATTCCTTATCCATCCTTATTCACAGTGATAACAATTTCCTCAAGTCTTCCAGGTGATCTTGATAGTCTTTCTCCAGTGAGTACACACCTTATGGCTTAAGTGGCTCTTGGGGACCTTCTATGAGAACTCTTTTCTTGCTTACTTATGACTTAATTATTACTATAACACATGCTGTCAAACAATACTGAATGAATTCACAATGAACAGGCTTTCTCATGTTTAAAAAACAGTAATTCATCATTTGCTACAGTTTCAGCAGGCAAAACAAGATTCCCTTCTTCCAAAACCTGAGGATTGTCAACAATCAAAATGAAGCTGGTGTACACATCTGTTATGATCCAGTTATTAAGGTTCTTGGAAATACCCCTGCCCGAATTAAGGTACAAACGAGACCATATGCCAATCAATAGTGAGGGTTTTATTTGATAAAGGAGAGGGACAGGGAGAGGGAGAGAGAGGAGAGAGAAAGAGAGAAATAGTAAGAGGGGTGGGGGGGACAGAGAGGGACAGAGACAGGACAAAAGAATATCACCACTCCGTGGGTCCCACTGTCATCCTGATGGTCCTCTTCCCCGGTGGTGGAGATCTCTCGTGGCGTCTTCTCGGTGGTGGAAGTCCCCCCAAAACACGTAGAATCTCATGGGTTAATATACCTTTAATCCAGATGGCCATGTCCGGGCATGTCCCCCTGGGGGAGGCGGGGGCCGTCCATACTCTCAGGCCAGGTGACAATGTCCAGGCATGTCCCCCTGAGGGGGGGCAGAGGCAGTCTATACTCTCAGGCCAGGTGGCAATGTCCAGGCATGTTCCCCTGGGGGAGGTGGGGGAAGTCTGTCACAGCAGACCCTGGGTCTCACGTGCAGTCCCATGGATGTGGCCTGTGGAGTTGGGGGTTTCCACAGCTCGGGCCAGTTTGTGTTGTGAGCCGTGCTCTTCCCCCACCCCAAACTCAGCCGGGAACAATAGGTCTGATTAGCAGCTTGACTTTTCGTTCCAAAGTCCCAGTCTCCAGGGGGAGTTTCTTTGATTGTAGCTTCTTTATAAGATTTTATATCAATGTTTGAGGCATGAGCTATTTTCAGTCTCTGACAATATCTAAAGCAGATTTTCATAGAATCATGGAATTATGGAATCATAGACTCATAGAATCATAGAATGTTTTGAGTTGGAAGACACCTTAAAGATCATTTAGTTTCAACCCCACTGCCATGGGCAGGGATACCTTTCACATGATATGCTGCTCAAAGCCCCATCCAACCTGGCCTAGAAGACTTCCAGGAACGGGGCAGACAGAGCTTCCCTGTGCAACCTGTTCTGGTGCCTCACCACTCCCATACTGAAGAATTTCCTCCTAATATCTAATTTAAACCTACCTTCTTTCAGATTTAGGCCATTGCCCCTTGTCCTTTCACTACGTGCTCTCGCAAAAAGTCCCTCTCCAGCTCTCGTCAGCCACCTTTAGGTACCGGAAGGCTGCTCTAAGGTCTCTCTGGAGCCTTTTCTCCAGCTGAACAACCCCAACTCTCTCAGCCTGCCTTCACAGGAGACATGCTCCATCCCCCTCCTCATCTTCATGGCTCTCCCCTGGACTCCCGACAGGTCCACGTCCTCCTTATGTTGCAGGTCTCAGAGCTGGACACAGCACTCCAGGTGGGGTCCTATGAGAGTGGAATAGAGGGAATTACCTCCCTCAACCTACTGGTCAAAATCTTTTTCATGCAGCCCAGCATACAGTTCACGTCTTTGATGCACTAGATGTCCCCTGAACCAAAACTAGTATGAAGAGACAGCAGTGCCCCCTTGGGAAGAGCCTAGAATGCCTAAATAGACCATATGTCTGCCTACAAGATCTAGATTTACCTGGAGAAAGCAGCTCCTCAAGTAGCTGTTTTTCTAACGAACTGTTTGTGTTGCTTCTGTGTTTAAAGAGTGAGAATATTGCTCGTATCAGTAATATTCATATGTGTTTGTTTCCTTTGTTGCTTATGACAGAAATAGGTATGACATATTCAAGAATATTTTACACAGTAGTTTGTTTATTTAGATAGTTAAATTATTTAAGTCAAAATATAAAAAATATTAGTTAGGCATGACATGCAGAGAATATCCTTTCTTATGAGAAACTACTTTTGAATTTGACAGATGGCTTAATGTAAGATCTCAATATACCTTCAACAGCAAAATAAACTAAATAAAGGTGGTAATAAAAGTGGATGGCCTAGAGGTATGTAATTTGCATGGGATTCAGAAAAGTAGTTTTCAGTTTGTGGCAGGAATTCACAGTACCTTAACAATGTTAGTCTTATTAATCTCTACCGAAAGCCAGTGGAGCCCCACATGGGAATTTAGAGCAAGAGGAAGGTTAGCCATCAGAAAAAACCTCCTCCCTTTCCCATATGTTCCTTTTCCTTTCCTCATTGGGCAATCAAGATCTTAAGCAAGAAAGGGTAGTCCTGCAGCTATAAAATTCAAGCTGAAAGTGGGGAGTTTTTTGCTCATCTCTCAGCTTGAAGATGGATGCAATGATGTGTGAAGGTGCACATGAATGGTGCCAGAAGCTTCACTGCTCAAGAAGCTGAAATCCCTTTTCAAAACTACTGAGTGTACAACAGCACAGGCAGCCACTGAGATGAGTATATCGCTATGTTTGGACCCTATACAACCTTAAAAAATCATTTTCTATCTACCATTAAGAAGAAGACTGCAGCCTTTTAAAAAATAATTCAGGAAGTCTTTCTCAAAGATGTTTGGGGTTTTTTTACTTCCAAGATGGGTAAATACTTAAAATAAATCCTACAATCTATGAACCCGCTCTGCCGTACTACTTAAAGGATTTGGTACAGAGCTTGATGCACCATTCCAGACTGAGATTTGGTGAAGCTAAGCACAAAACAATGGTTCCTGAGGGAATTATAAAATCAACAGTATGAGCACAAGTGAGTTGCACAAAAAATTTTTGTTATTATTGCAGTCAAGAGATATTAATCTTTTGCCACGTATTTAAAGGAACACAACTGCATGAAAGCAAATGTTTAAAAATTCATGTTATAGAACTTTCTGGGACAACATAATTGGAATTATTGTCTGCTATAATTATTGCCTTGGGTCTTAAATTTTTTTACTCCTTCTTCTACTTTTCCCTTCTCTCTCATTCCACTAAATACAGGAGACATAATTCCTATTCATGTTTCAGTATACCATTTGTTGAATACTGCCCAGTATTTCAGACAATGTGATATGCTAAAAAAGCACAAAAATAAAGTATTTTATAATACATTTTCAGAATACAGAGTTCCAGTACCAGTTCTCATGAAATCCAGAATTTAAGGGTAGCAATACAGCTAAATCCCTGTCCTATTATTTTACATCTAATGGGGTTAGTGGTCTTGTATTAGACTGTGCATTTAGTTCTGCCGCTACTGAGCACCGTAATAGCCTTGTAGGAACAGAAAATTTCTCCTTTTGGATTAATTTGGTCCTTCATAAATGCTTGTTTGTTAAAGCTATACAACTGTATTTCCTGATGGCTCCCTGTAGTGTTGTATCAAAGGATAATTTAGCCAAGAGAATACAGGAGAGTACAAGACCAAATTTTTGCAACACACCAGATTGTTGGTATTTGAGGTCAGGGACATGGCATCACCAGGGCTTGATCCTGAACACAGCAAACTTGCTCAGAGTCAGCTGGTATCTTGCAAAATGGTTTTCAAACTAATTGCAATTGGAAAAAGAAGATTTAGAAGCTAATGTGAATGTCTGTACATGCTAGCTAGGGCTATAGTTCTGCCTGGCTCCCATTTCCACCACCCAAGTGTTGATGCTATCATACAACTACTGCCACTGAAGTCAACACGCACAACGTAGGAGCACTTGGCACTTTTCAGAACTGGGTCCTCAAGCAGCTATTGGTAAGAACTGTAAGTGCTGCAAATGCATGCGGGTTGCCAAGGATTCTTTAAAGCCAGATATCTTTTATAAATATAACTAATGCCTGGCCTATGTTTGATCATGGCCACTGCATCTGTGGATCGATTTCTTGGCATTTCTAACTCACTTGGTAGGGAATAAATACAAGAGTAAGAAACATGAGTAGAAATGTTCTTCCACCAAGACGCAGTCAAAAAATCTCTTAAGTCTTTGGATTCTGCCTGAAGGTTTCTACAGAAAGTTCAAAGAGACAGGCTTGCTGAAAGGTGTCCATATATTTGCCTCAGGGAGGAGGACTGGAGTGCATGGTTGATATTTTTACTTCCAATTTGCAGACTGGAGCCATTTCCTTTTCTTTTGGTTTTTTTTTTTTTTTTTTTTTTTTTTTTTGTTTGTTTTTTTTTTTAATTTATTAACTTTTTTTTATGTCTTAAAAATAGTGAGAAAATAGGCAGTAAAATTTTTCTTTCTTTTTCCTTCATAGTAAATCAGACTAATAATTGCAAGAGATGTTTATTATTAGGCAGGCCTTGATGTGTGATGCACTGAGCCATCTATCTTTTGCTGTGGTTACAGGAACAACCTGCTATGGGTAAGCCAACATATATGTTCCTGTGGGGCATCAACTCTTTCGCAGTCACTGCCTGCACACACGTTGCTACCCTGACATACCCTGGGGTAGATGCAAGCAAGTTTACCCTTCAGTGAAGTTATTTTTCCTTTATTATCCTATTGCAGAATCTATCACAGCCCAACAATTCCACAATTGATTTGCTGGCAGCCGAGCCCTGAGGCTTGGAATGTAAATAAGACTCAGAATGAAAGTGATGTGCACTGCAGCAGCCAACACTGAGTGCAGGTACTTCATCAATTGACCTGATTTCTGGAAAATCTGCTTGCAACCTTGAAACTTGCTTGCAATTACAATTTTTGCAATAAAATATTAGTCTCCATGGTAATGAGAAGTGCTTTACTAACTTATTTAGGGAAAAAAACAAACCAGGAGGAGATGACAGTATCTCTGAGAAAATGAAATTTTCAATATTATTTCACAGTTGGACAGCTTCATGCAGACTTGTCAACAGATTAGTGCATTCTTCCCATTTTATATATGGAAAATCAGAGTAATTAATAGCCCTCAGGCTTTCCTTGCAAAAAGGAGATTTAATGAGCTCTGTAGCAGTATCAGAACAGAAGAGCACATAAACAGTTTGCCTCTGTCCATCAAAAAGAACACCACCAATAGAAGGATGGCCCTGCCTTACTCCTTACAAGAGCTATTACATGTTGTTAGATAAATGCTGCTCTACCCATTTCAATGATGCAAAATTCTGGGGCACAAATTATCTCTTAGAGGCAGGAATTTTTTCTTTCCTGTATTTTTGTGTAAGATCTATCACAATGGGAGTTTGACCCACAGGCCTTAGCTTACTGGGGAAAAAAAACAT
Organism: Dasyornis broadbenti; assembly: GCA_013397935.1. Taxonomy (NCBI): domain Eukaryota; kingdom Metazoa; phylum Chordata; class Aves; order Passeriformes; family Dasyornithidae; genus Dasyornis; species Dasyornis broadbenti. The sequence goes on from VZRN01001760.1 coordinate 224,649, forward strand.
AATTGCATTTTAGTGGGCACCAGAACAACAAGAAAAAATGTGACAGTTTGTGTACAAAGCCAGGTGCTCAACAGACAATGTGTTATTCAGACCAACCTATGAAAAAGGGGCTATTTCACAAGCCACATACACAGGCTTCCAAAGCTGATTGTGACATCTTTCTGAATAACTTCCTCACAGGAAACAGTCAAAATAAAGGGCAAAAATCTTCAAGACTGGGAAGCACAGAACTGAAGTCAGGGTGGGGAGTGAGAAAAGAACCATCCTTTTGTCCCTTCTTAGAGGGTCAGAGAGAGAGGTGCAGAATTCAGACCATGGCAGCCTGCCCAGGGGTGTCTTTATCAACTCCACTTTCCATGGACAAGTCTTCCAGAAGATAAATAATTAGTTAAAAAATTCAGTCCCGTTTCTCCTGAGAAGGAGCTCTCTTGGATGGGCAGAAGAAGAAGAGTAGAGTTGGTGCCCTGTGAAAATGCTGGGGTTTTACCTTTCTTCTGTCAGCACAGCTGAAGTTTTTCTGAAACCTCAGAAATCCTCATAGGAAGGAACATGTTATATTATAACCAGCTCTGTTGGGTTTTGTTCCTTGTTCTTGCCACTGAATTACTGTGCAATCATGGATAAGCAACTTTATCTCTTTATTCTTCAGGTTTTCCACCTCTGGAGCAGGATGCTTTCTTTTGTCAAGCACTCTAGATGAAAATAAGATAAAGCATTCCTTCTTAAATTTGTTATATAGCCATAATTACCCCTGAGCAAGAAGGGAAGAAAAGAAAAATGTTATTTACAAGTCACAGCTGGAAATTATCTAAAAGCAGCCACTCTAACTACACTCCACAGTAACTCATATATCTTAAATATCTCAGTGCTTTCTTGGGCAGATACTAAAAATGCAAGCAATACTGCATGATCTCATGCTTATAGCCACAACTATATGAAACAAAATTATTTTAGTAAGAAAAACAATTTAATTTCACAAATAAAAGCAACAAGAAAAGTTTAAAATAATTTCCGTGTTTTATGTCAGCGTCATTCTGATATCCTGGCCTGCTGTCTGATGTTGTCCAATGGCTGCCTGTTGGATCATGCTGCTCACCACCCATACCTCAGTGATGCAGTTTTAAGATCTTTCAACAGATTTCAACTTAGTTATAAATTGGGTTCATATGAATCATTCACTATTAACTTCTCTTTTTTTTTTCATTATATTATAGTGTTTCAATGTACGCATTTCCCTGGAGTTACCACTTTTAGAGCACAAAGATCCATTTTTCCCTCCTACTTTTTAAAAATAGGCCTTGATCATGAAGCTCTTTACATGTGCATGAACTTTCAGAATTTAATGGAAACCATTGTTAGGTAAGCTGGTGTGTGAAAATGAAATAAAAGACAAGGTTAGACTCACGCCTGAAAAGTTAAAAACAGTAGGAAAAGGCAGAGGCCCCAATTCATTCTTTCTTGTACCTCACATCACCATAATTTCATACTACTCAGTACAAAATTACATCATCCAAGTGATTTACCACACTCAGCACTATATTTCATTTAGGCAAATGACTACAAAGTGAGTGCAAAATGAAGGTCCAATTTGCTAACATACAAGGAAAAGCAAATAATTTTTCTGGTGCTCTGACCAAGTTTTCGAATGCTTTTTGAGAGAATCTTCTTTAGATGTAAAGTTTTTGCAGTCGATTATACTTTTTCTAATCCTTTACTATACTGCCCAATGCAATTTTACATAGTCTGCAATAAAGTTCTAATCAACTTAACCTTAACACAAATACCGCGGTCTTTAAAAGTGCCTATGTTTATTTATATTTGTGTGTGTGTACAGTTAAAAGACTATTAAACTGGAGGACAAAAGTAATGAATTACAAATTGATTCTAACACCAGAGATGTTTGTACAACCTCTTGATTAGGACAATACAATTTTAAAATGTAAAACTTGGAAACATTCTTAAATCATATTGTTAGCACATGCAATCATTCACACTATGTCTCCAATCTTTTCCTCATACAGCTTGAAATAATTTCAGGAGGGAAATCTGAGAACATTTGAAAATGATTTAAGAGTTCCACTTTCCATTTAAATTTTCCTTTTTTATCTTCTGCTTCTTTGTGTGAAGCACAGATAGTTATTTTCATTTCAATGTCTAGCAAAGAGAGGGTGTATTTTCTCTAACATAACAAAAGCTAGGCAGATGCACAGAGTGAAGCAGTTCAGTATTAATGGTGAATTTGTAACGAGCTGGCATAACTACATTGGTACTTTCCTTGAAAGGCTTAGGTGGATTATTGATAGACACTTCTTTCTTTTTCCTATAAAAGCTGAAGTATAGCTTGTACTATGTCTAAAGTACTATAGTGAGAGGGAGTGCTGAGGATTCTTATGGTTCAGAGAACAACAGAATAGCAGAATCTTTGTTATTCACAAGTCTGTGACATACGGCACTTTCATTTTACACTGACAAGAACACATTCCATAGACCATAATTCTCTAATTCATTAACTGTTTTTAAAGTATATTTCTTATCTATCTGTTTAGGGGAAAGAGAGTGTGTGATTACACGTATACTTTTAACATAATTTAAGACTGTGAGCCATGATCCTTCAAATCTACTCTAAACATTTTAGTAGCAAAAAAACATGCTGGCAACAAGTCTTCAATGGACCTGCTCATTCTCAACCAGTGAGCAAGGATACGCCTACAGCAGCAGGGCTAAAGGATTCAATACTTCACTGGAAGCCTCAATTCTAAAGAAAATTAAAGTTGTAGGGTCTGTCTGTCAATCCTCTTCTAATAAATGCTGTTCCATTTAATCCAGAGTTATCAAAGTACAGGAGCCTCAAGCATGTTCAGTTCCTGCACGTTTCATAAAAAAGCCCGTAACAGCTGCATAAATGCTAGCAAGCCCATGGACACTTTCACAGGGAGGCCCAGCTGTCACCAGCTCTGGGTGGTGACTGCCTGGCCAGGAAGTCTGGGCAGGCTGCTCACCAGGGAACACACAGAATAAAGTAAACCTGGAACAGGTGGCAAGTCAAAAAGCAAAGTGAGGAATATTGATGGATCTTAATGAAGATGACTTATATGGGTCACCAGGGGAACTGCAATTAGTAAAGCAAGGAGGTGTAGGAATATGAGACACAGAAAAAAACAGGAAACAAGACTCCATTCATTACACTCCTCTTGTAACAATCTTGTTTAACTTCTGTTTCATTTCTATTTTGTTTTTATGACTTACAACTGATCAACACGGCAACTGCACCAGAGAAATGAGTTTGCCTGCCTCTACGTATGTATGTGTACATATACACACATGCACATGTACAAGACAAGACATACAAAGCAAACTGCCTAAGACCTTCTGCTACTTAAAATACCTCATACAGAGTAATTAATTGGGACAGCAGGTGTCCAGAAGAAGAGACCATTGAAATACTATTAACAATACTAGTGCCTATTATTTATGAAAATATTTGCATATATAATGCCGGTGCAAGCCCCAACCATGGAACAGGTAGGGACCAGCTGGTTACCTACAGCCACAAGCAGTTGCTCTCAGTGGTCACAGCCACATGTATGATGGCAAAATCCAGGCAATGGAGAAGATGCAGCTGTTCCAAAAACAACTGCAGTACCAAGTAACAGCCTTTTTACGCTTCTGAAACATTTTGGTTGAATCCTGCATTACCACAGTCCCTGACATTTTATTCTCTTCTCTGCAAAGTCACTGTGATACTGTCAAGTACTCATCCCTTGAAATATGATGGGTTTTGTGCACTCCTTTCTTACAAGAGAAAGGCTGGCCTTTGTGCAGATCTGCAATGGCAGGCTGCTAAAAATAAGGATGCAATAGCCACTTAGGTAGATCAATGTAGCATGCTGAGAAAACTACAGAGCAAGGAGATACTCCCTTCATACACATAACCCTACCAGAAATTGCAGATTTAAAAAAAAAAGTGTTGTATTTAGGAACGGTTTCAAATTGAAGTGCTATAATAACCCTCCAAAGAAGCAGACTGGAGATAAATTATGCAACTGTAGCTGATCTGAATCAGATTTTGAGGGAACTAGGGAACTCTCCAGAACAGGTATTTGCTCTGCAGTTTTTCACGTTAATTAAAACAGAACAAAAGGTCATAATAAAAGCTGCTATATTATAAAAGGCAAAATAATAAAGCCCTAAGAAAAAGGGTTATTTCAAAATGGAAAATAATGGGAAGCAGAGCCTTCTGCATGTATTAACTAGTTCATAAGGAAATGTTAATCGCTACTGTTGTATTGACATAAGTGGTGATGAGGTGATTTACACCATCTGTGCATCTGGCTGTGTGGAAATATATATACTTGACCAGAACTGATGATATCAGCAGACACATTGAACAAATGAAATTCCAGTTATACAGCACAGATCAAGGATGTGCAGATATCTAAGAAATGTGAGCAAAGGAGCTACTAAGACAAGTATGGGATTTGAATGGGCCATTAGTAGAAATAAATACATCAGCAAATGTGATAAAGTCCAACTAGATACGGAACAAAACACAGAAATGTGAAAGTGAGTCAAATAGTACAAGTCTGGGAATTGTCACAGTGAGTCTGCTGAAGCAAATCTCAACCTTGATTCACAGAACCTTACATATATTTACATATGCTTAAATTAAAATAAATTCCTACATACAGGCAAACTTAAGCATGAACTGAAATTTCATTTACTTCATTAGAAGTTATAGAAGACAAGACTGAATACATGATATGCTGCCTTTTCTAACTAAGGAATTTCTTTCTAGATTGGGCCCCTGTCTTCTAAGTTGGAGCCCTTCTATTAGCAAACACAAATTTAAAAGTCTATAAATATTGTAATCTCAGTAAGATTGTTGAACTTGAGAATTCTTGTTGACAAGAATTTGACTTGATAATACATATTTGTGATAGTTTGGGAGGTGGAAGTTGAAACAGTAGGGAAATGTCAGAAAACATCAATGAGCACTTCCTTATCATGAACTAATATGGCAAATCAGTTATTTTTAGGAAGTGATATAAATCTCAATGATTCGGATTGCAGAAGCAGAAATCTAAAAAGCATGCTTTTGCTGATTATCTCATGTTTTATCTTGCATTTATAAGGCTCAAGGACCCAAAAGTCAAAAAGACATCTTTCACCTCTACCATTTCGTGACAGCAAATTATGAAACACAAAGCTTCCTCACTGTGCCCACTTAGATCACTAAGTCAGGGACAAGGCCAGAATACACAAGATCGTTTTAAAGTGCAAGGCTCAGTTTACTGGTTTGCAGGTCTTTGTGCATCTATTTTAGCTCTTGTAACACAGTGACCAGAAGTCTGCAAGCAGTTCACAGTGCTCTGCGTGCTTGATGACAGCAGGTCGCCGGCTTTCCACCACTTACACAACCAGGAAGCACCTCAGACGCTTTGTGGTAGCTGTTAAACAGGCACAAGTAACAGACTTCCATCTTAAAAGCAGGAGCTTCACATATACAGCTGAATAATATACGAGCCTGGCAACTGTGCTGGCTCAGCTGCTGCCTCACACGCAGCCGAGCTGCCCGTGTTGCAGAGCAGATGTTCCAAAGCAGGTGTCAGTAGACAGTTATGGGTGGCAGCCACCAAAGCCCTCCCAAAGCAGTGCTGCCACTCGAGAGTTAAAGCCTCAAAGGAGCCATGAAATAACCTTGTTAATTTGACGCTTGATAATGCAAACATCTTTAAAATCCCACTCCAAACTGTATGTCATTGCCTGGCACACAGCCAGGAGTTCTCATCCAATTTCAGCATATTAAGATTTTAATGAGTTTTTTTAGGGAAGCTTCTGCCGAACATTTGGTGCTACCAGTTCAGCGTTTAACCACACTTTCTTACAAGGAAATCGTGGTGATGTTTAAACGTGCGAACTATCTACACCTGATACAGCCTTTGTGTTGTCTCCTGACAGTACCTGTCCTGCGGAGAGCACCCTGCAACAACCCTAGAGCCTCTTATAGAAAGGCTGGAACGCTCTGCCAAAGTACCCAGCTCACCCCGCTACCCGCCCCAGGAGCCGAGACCCAGACACCCGTTCCCGACACCGCCCCACGGGCTCTAGATCAGCTTTCCGGGAGGATTCTCGCTCCGCGCACGCCCGCCGCCGCAGGAACCTCGCCTTTGCGAGCGGAGTGGGGGGCTCGAGGTTCTCCCCACCCCCGTACCGAGCAGCCCCCGCTCTCCCCGGCTCAGCCAAGCCGCCCCCCACTCCGCAGCCAGACAGATGCGCGGGACAACGACCACCGCCGGGGCAGAGCGGACGGGCGTGCTCCAGGAACGCGGCGCGAGCGGCGGCGGGCGCTGCCGGGAGCCCGCCCGGCCCCGCCTGTGCGCGGGGTGCGCAG